>VXAX01006400.1:12166-66035 GCA_013399835.1 Leptocoma aspasia | reverse complement strand
TTTTTTTTTTTAATTGGAAATGGTAATAGAAACAGATGCAGAACACTAATTTTAACGAGCAGCCAGCTTCCAGAGCTCCGGAACATCCCATTTAATGCTTTATCTGTTCTCCTAACACCTCCTGAGGCTTTCCTTCAGTGGAGCCCTTTTATCAAATTGGGAGTGATTGTCCTTATTGTCTTCCATGCACTCACTAAAAGTAACAGGCTATGAGATATTCAATTAAAGATTTCACTGCATTTTAATTGGAGGTAAAAGCACTTTCAGGCAGGCCAGACCTTGATCTTCTCAAAGCTCTTCCTCTGAAATTTCAGTGGCTGCTAGATTATGATATGGGACACATGCTGCAAATTCCAGGAGTTCTTCAAGAAATTTTATCTCAAGGATTTAAAAATTGATAGTGTTTTTTTGTGTTCAGCTTGTGAGAGTTAAAAATTCAGAATTTCCAGCTTTAGCAATTCAGAATTTCAGGCCCTCTTGTTGGGTTACCTACTAAAGAGTAAAATCCTTCACATTTTAGGGTTTGTATGAATGAAATTAGGGTGAATTTACACAAGTGCACCATTCACACTACTGAACTGGTGTAAGACCCACCAAATTCATCCACCTGCTCTGGGCTGTCCCATCTTCCATGGTTGCTTTGAGTAAGTTACAATCACCTGTAAATGTGGGGGCTTTAGCACCACCTTCTAATTTTTTTCATGGAACTAGTCCCACAAAACTTTCCTTATTGAACTCCTTATTACACAAATGATTCAGATTTGAGTTGAAATCTATATACAGAGATAATGTATGGAGATTTACCTGGGAAATAACTGTGTTCATGACGCTGCCATTCCATACTGGTCTTTAGAGATGAAATCCAGGCACACCTGAGATCTTCACCTGTCAACCTCAAATGAAAGTGAACTCCATTTTTTCCCATTCTTTCCTGGGTCAAGAAATTCTGGGGTTTTGTGTCTGTTACCAGTTTGAATCCCAGAATGGTTTGGGTTTGAAGGGACCTCAAAGCCCATCCAGTGCCACCCCTGCCATGGGCAGGGACACCTTCCACTGTCCCAGGCTGCTCCAAGCCCCAGAGTCCAACCTGGCCTTGGGCACTGCCAGGGATCCAGGGGCAGCCACAGCTTCTCTGGGCACCCTGTGCCAGGGCCTGCCCACCCTCCCAGGGAACAATTCCTAATTCCCAATATCCCATCCATCCCTGCCCTCTGGCAGTGGAAGCCATTCCCTGTGTCCTGTCCCTCCATCCCTTGTCCCCAGTCCCTCTCCAGCTCTCCTGGAGCCCCTTTAGGCCCTGGAGGGGGCTCTGAGCTCTCCCTGGAGCTTCTCCTCTCCAGGCTGGACATTCCCAATTGTCTCCTCCTGTCATCCTAGCAGAGGTGCTCCAGCCTTCCTCTCCTGGAGAGTGGAAGTAACAATTCCTGGCTTCCTCTTGAATTGCCTGCAGAAACACACATGAAAACCTCCAACAATTGTGGTGTTTCCCTTTTCCCCATTTTCCTCTGCTTTTATTCCATTACAGTTTTTCTGCTGGGAGTTATCTGGACAGTGCACATGTGTGTCATGCAAGGCCCCTTTTCCAGGGGCAGCCTCACTAATATTTGGGACACGTTTGTAGCTGTCACCTGAATCAGAAATAAATGGCATTTCTCCCGAGCAAATGGAATCTTGCAGCCATGGAAGAAATAATTGGAGCTGGATGAGCTGCTTTTTTTTTTTTTAAGTTTCATGTTAGTCCTGAATCTCATGGAAACTTTGGTTGGAGAGAATGAATGTGGTTCCTGCCAAGCACAATCCTTGCTCTGTGGTTTATTTGGGAATATTATCAGCTAGATTCAAGTTTTGCTGCAGACATAATCATGCATCTAAATTAATTTAGAACAGAGGCAAAAGATGATTAATATTTCAGATAATTAAAATTCACTTCTAAATAGATTTCCCTGGGAAATCTCTCTGGAGATTTTTCTAATTACATCAGTGCCAAAATACCATAAATAAAAAATAAATCCCACTTTTGTTATTTTTCTGAAGTGACAGGAGCAAAGTTTATTTGATAATCACATCAGGAACAACAATAACCTGATGAGATTTTTGTTTATTTAATCACAAATTACCTGGTGTGAGGAGCTTTAATGATGATGAGGACTTTTAGTCTTCCAAGCAAGTTTAAGGCCATTACTCGGAGCCCAAATAGGCTGGATTTCAGCAGGTAATTTGCTCTTAATTATAACATTAAAGAAAAATGACTGAAGTAGGGAATGCCAGGGGGAAAGTTGATAATGAACTCTGCTATGCCGTGATCCCAGAAATTTCTCATTTTTTTCCAGGATTTGCTCTCTTTAGCACATGTGAAGTGCTTTTAACTATGAACACAATCATTTATTAATTTGCCAACCACTCGTACATGCCTGGCAGACCATTTGGGATGATTAAAGTTGCTGATGGCCTCATAAACCCTTCCTGGGCTGGAATTCCTTGGAGAGCTCCAAGAGGCAATGCTCAAATAACTTCTGTTGGATCAGCAAAACGTTGATAGCATTTAGTGAGCTCAAACCACTTTTGTAGCCGTTTCCATTGCTGTTTACAAAAGGAAATGTTCTGTTTCCACGTAGTTCATGGCTGGCATGGGACATGGAATATATTCCCAATCCCAACAAAGCACATTATTGAAAACAGGCGAAAATCAGCCATCCGCCATTAATGATGTTTTGGCTGCTTGAACACAACATAAAGGTCAAAGCCTGATCTAAGCTCCAGACTCAGAGGCTTTCAGAAAATTAAATCATGCTGTTGCTAGGACAGAAGTGCTTCTCTGAATCTACTCCCAAATATATTTAGCAAATAATTTAGCCAGAATTTTGTAAAATCTCTCAAATCTCTGCAGACCCAGGCTTTGGCATGCTGGAAAATCATTATTCTGACGTTAGTGTGCAAAGAGGATCGGAGGGACTCTGTCCTAGACCCCTGAGTGTGGATGAAGAGGCAGATGAGGCATCCTACAAGTAGCTTGTAGAAGCTTGTAGAAGGGAGAAGTCTTCCCATTGCAAACTCTGGTTTTCATGAGGGACTTCAACTTACAGGTATCTGCCGGACACAAAACTCTGCAGAGACAAAATCCTACAGGAGATGCAGAGAGAAAACATCCAGGAGATCCAGTTCCCTAGAGTGTGGGAAAGAAAAGGGCCAAAGCCCAGCTAGAACTTTTCCGGCTATAAAAGACAATAAAAAGTGTTTCCATCAATGAATCAGCAACAAGAAGTGGGCTAAGGACACTCTCCATAATTTATTGGATGCCAGCAGGGCCAGGGCATTGCCTGTGTCCCTGTGCTGGCACCTCAAATCCAAGGTTAGTTCTGGGGCGCTTCTCCCAGAGAGTCCTGGAGGGGCTGGAGCGTGTCCAGGGAAGGGAACGGAGCTGGGAAGGGGCTGGAGCCCCAGGAGAGGCTGAGGGAGCTGGGAAAGGGGCTCAGCCTGGAGAAAAGGAGGCTCAGGGGGGACCTTGTGGCTCTGCACAAGTCCCTGCCAGGAGGGGACAGCCAGGGGGGGTCAGGCTCTGCTCCCAGGGAACAGGGACAGGACAAGGGGAAACGGCCTCAAGCTGGGCCAGGGGAGGCTCAGCTTGGACAGCAGGAGGAATTTCTCCATGGAAAGGCTGCTCAGGCCGTGGCAGGGGCTGCCCAGGGAGCTTTGGAGTCCCCATCATCCCTGGAGGTACTCAATAAAGATGCATCTGGTGGCACTTGGGGACATTGGTCAGCACTGGCCTTGGGAGCACCACCCTAATGGTTGGACTCAATGACCCCTAAGGTGTTTTCAAAAAGGGGATCATTGGAAAATAACAGATACCTTAAGAAACTACATGTTGCAGCAGACCTCTCCTTAGGGGTAGAAATGAGCCAAGACACAGACTCTCATTTAACAATGTGAAAAGGGCCCTGGCTTATTCTTCTTTACAGCTTAGCCATCCTGAGTCTGACTACAGTAAGTTCCTGCTGTTGGCTTCTCTGACTATTTCCTGCTGGAATATGACTGGAAGTATTTCCTTGCTGTTTCTGACCACAGGCTTTTACCTGGCTGGACTATGACTACAGGCTCCAACTCTATCAGACCCAGACTGACCTCACAGCAGGTCTTCTGCAGTAGCAACTCTCTTCTTGCTCATTCCTTTTTATTCACCATTGTCATCTTCCTCTTCCTCCTCAAGGCTCTCCCTGACTGCCCAACCCACCCCTTTTATCACACTTACCTTTATCAGTCACAGCAGTGACCCATTAATGGCAAGGCTGTTCCTCTTCTTTGGTAATTAGTACAGCTGTGACTTATCAGGGGTGAGGTCACCTGTAATCCCTCCTTCTACACCTACACCTACATCTCTCCAATAATTGTTATTTTTTAGGCAGGTGCTGTTAAAAAACAGTTAAATGGGTAAGTAGTCTTCAATTAGAAAATGCTGAGATACTGATGGGAAATATTCCTCTCCTCAGCCCTCTGGCAATGCTGCTTCTGATCCCCCTTTTTGCTTTGGTGTTTCAGACACTCCGTGACACACCCAGGGGCTGTCTGGGCTTGGTCCCTGTCACCAAAGCAGGGTCTGAACCATGGGGAGGATTCCTTATGGGGCTGCTTAAAATCCATCTACAAAACAGCATTTTCTTTAACCACTGATAAGTTTCTTAAACTTTCAGTGAATTTTATACCAAGCCAAAATATTTTTTGAAGGTGTTTTAACCAGCCTTAAGTCATGCCCATCTTCTGCTTAAAAATATCAGTATTTATAAAACATTTCTGGGTTTAAGTGGGTGGGGGTTCAGCCCTTTTCCTTCCAAACCTCTGGTGATTTTCCTTCCTGGAGCTCCCAGGTGTCATGGAAGGTATTTTGGGGGGATCGAATTGGTTGCTTAGGTTTGAGGAAGACAAACAGCAAGTTTTGCTTGTGATGGCCTTACCAATGTTGCATTTTAATCCTTCAGGAGGTGTGTAAAACCCCAAAAATACTCAATTTGCCTTTTTTTGATTCCAGGGCACCCCAGCGAGTCTGGTTCGCTACAAGGTGGATGTTGTCCAGTTTCCCTACAGTGCCAGCATTTTTGATGTGGAGGAAAACTCTGGACGTGTTGTCACCCGAGTGAACCTCAATGAAGAGCCCAGCACTGTGTTCAAGGTACAAATTCAGCTGCAGTGCCAGGAAATGTTCCCTGAATTTGCTGGGATTCCTTTCACCATCATGGTTCTCCTCTTTTTTTTTTCTATTGCATGGAAAGATTCCAGAATCATTAAGGCTGGAAAAGACCTCTGGGATCAAATCCAACCTTTCATTAGATTTCCATACAAAATTTCAATTTTGTTTGTTCCTTTGTTTCCACCTTTTTCTCCTGGTGTGTGTTTTGTGCCATTGTGATTTCAGGAATGTCTTGAATGGATGTGGTTACACCTCTTGGGAGGGTGGGGAAAACAGGGAGGCAGCTTGGAGAACCCTCATTTTTCCCAAGTTCACTTTCAACAGGGCTTTTAGGGAGAGTTTGAGGGGGAATTTTGTAAGAAGAGAAAGATATCTGGTAAATAAAGTTACTGCACAGCTGGGTAGTTCAGGAGTTCCTGTTCACAAGTGTTTTGATATAAAAACATTGAGTTTAAGGAAACCTAAATTCCCATTTTGTTGTCACTGGTCCTAAAGAGTCTGGAGTGAATTAGTGTGGATTAAGGTATGATTTTAACCTAAATCAGTAGAACATCTGCCCTTTAAGATCCATGAAGGGAAGGGGTTGTAAGAAATGAAAATAGAAGTAGATCAGTAAGGAAAAATAATAATATCCATAAGATATTTGGTTTGATGTAATTTCCCTACTTGGAAACTTCCTTACAGCCATTAAGGTGTTTTTTTTTCTTCTTTCAGTTATTTATTTCTGAAATGAGGGTTAAAGAGAGGTTTATTTGCACACTTTCCATTGTGAGGAATAAAGCTGTCCACTGTTTTCCACTCCTGAGTGTCCCATCAAGGGCTACTTGAGCTGGAGCAGTCCCTGGTTTAGGACAGTGCTAATTTAAGTCCTTTTAAGTTTCTAATTAATATAATAAATTCCAGGGGGGAAGAGGATTTTTTTTGTTAGTTAACATCACCAGAGTGGAACTTTTCTGTTGCTCCACTTGCTGTTTTTACTTCTTAGTACTTATTTTGTGGGGGTGTTTTCCAAAACTGGGTTCTATCCCATGCTGCTTCGTATTAGGGCAGTAAATGGGACATTCAGCAGGGAATTACTTTTCAGAAAATGTGGATTCTTAGGAAAAAAGCACAGCGAAAACTCCAGAAATCAGTGATGGGAACACTTGGGATTGGTATTTGCTTCCAGACCACTGGGCTTGTGTCTGCTGCTGAATCCTCTGGGAATTTTTCCAGTCACTATTTAACATCTGGATAATTCCTGCAATTATACTTGTACTGGTGACTTTCCTGATATACTGGCTGGAAAAAAAAAGGGTTATAGTGGAATAGCTTGGACTGGCAGAAATAAGTGGAAAATGCTCTGCTAGAATGAGCTGCAGACCTGCCTTATGTAGCAACCTCAGAAATAAGGAAAAATTTAGAGAAAAAACTGGAAAAATTCCAATTGCTCCTTCTTCAGTGGGCTGGAGTCACATCTTTTTGCAAGCAGATTTAATGTGAAAGCTAAAAACAAATGAACCTGCTTGTGCCAGCACTAAATCACGGATTAAATCAACAAATAGACATGAGAAAAGATTTTTGAAAATCAAAATATTTAGAAAAGGCCTTATTTAAGAGAAGGTAATTTAGTCTTGTCCATGTTTAAGCTTAGAGCATCTCTTTTCTGCAGAGGACTTTTTGGAGGGGGGTGGGAAGTAATGTGATTTTTTTTTTGTTCTAACATGAGCCCTTGGTTCTAGATAGTAATGTCAGCAATAGATAATTCTCACCCAGGGCTTTTCCTGTTTGTTTTATTGGGAGTTACAGAACCCCAGAATCACTGAGGTTGGAAAAACCCTCCAGGATCATCGAGTCCAACCTGTGACCAATCCCTGCCAGTGCCCTGAGTGACACATCCAGCGGTTTCTTGGACACCTCCAGGGATGGGGACTCCAGACCTCCCTGAGCAGCCCATTCCAATGTTTAACAACTCTTTCCAGGAAGAAATTCCTCCAGTTTACTGTGTTTCTGTAAATTTTCCAGCAGAGGTTCAACCTGAGGATGGCTGTCACCTTTCCCCTCCGTGTTTTGTTCTTGCACAACCTGTGACTTGCAGAAAAAGAAAATCATATCTGATTTTTTTAGACCCTGCAAATACCAGAATTGCTGGAAGTCAGGATGAAAAATATTCTTTTGTGTAGTCAGAGCCTGATTTTCTGTGTTTTTTGTAGCTGGTGGTCATTGCTTATGATGATGGGGACCCAGTGAAGTTCAACACCACCACAGTGGAAATTGCAGTGCTGCAGCCCTCAGTCATCCCACGCTTCACACAGGACGAGTACAGGTAAAGAGTTCATTCTCTCACCCTAAAACTGGTGTTTTTAAAGTCAAAATAAAGTCCTGCTTGAAGGCTAGTCTGAAATAGAGCTACAAAAATACTCTGTTGTGGTGGGATTTTACTGTCTGAGCAGGTTGGAAAGATCTGGGGTGATGGTGATGGTGAGGGAAGGTTTGCTTGAAATTTTCCCCTCAGAAGTTGTTGAAAATATCAGTCATTTGGATAACCAAATTTCATGTCCTGGAATTGGGACTGGGATCACCAGGGCTCTAGGTTAAGTTTCCTGGAGTGTGTTTTGACCCTCTACACCATTTTTGTGAGGCATTTTTTGATCCTCTGCACCATTTGTGTGAGGCATGAGAGAACTCAAACTCGACCTCTTCAATGTTAGAACTGCAGGTGATAGTTATCACCACATGGAGACATAATTTCATAAATTTACCCTCTGACAATTCAATATCATTGACCTCAGTGTCTTAAAATTGATCAAAAGCAAACCAAAAAGCGGGGCCCAGGCTGATTAGTTTGTTAAATTTTGTAACAGAGAATGTGTTCATGAATTTGACATCTGTAAAATAATAGGAAGTGATAAGATCAGGGCAAGCAGCTTCAAGATATCAAGAACTTGCAATGTGTTCTCTCTATGCCACTGTAGTGACAAAATCAGCAGCAGAATGTAGTGGGGTTTGTACAGATATTTCCAAATCCAAGGACTGCAGGGAATCAGAAAGCAGAAATTGAACATAAATTGTCTTCAGTAAGCCCTAAAGGATGGGCTTGCTCAGCTATTTAAAGGAGTTTAGACAAAAATTCATTATCTGCACTGTATTTGTCCTCGTGATTGGAGTATTAGCATATTTCTCACTTAAAGAAGTGAAAAATAGCAGAAACATGCCTCTCTTCTCCCAGTTTTGTATTTAACTTGGAACAAATGTGAAATCTGAAGGACCAGTGCAAAATGACAAACTTTGCATTTAATAATAATCCTTTGCTGAAGGATTTTTCTCGAGAGAGAAATTGTTCCTGCTGCTCCCTACAGTTCCTTAGGTATCTCCAGAGGTGTGCAGTGTTTGCTGCATTACTTTGGGTAATGTAGCAAATAAAAACACATCCATCTGTGACTGGAATTTCAGATCAGGGCAGGCAGGTGTCTGTTGGAGCAAAGTTGCTGTGGAGCAACTCCAGAGAGGGCCCAGAAATTGCTGAGGGGACTGGAGCATCTTCCCTCTGGAGCCAGGCTGGGAGAGCTGGGAATGCTCAGCCTGGAGAGGAGAAGGGTGTGTGGAGACCTCACAGCTCCTTCCAGGGCCTGAAGGGACACAGGGAAGCTGGAGAGGGACCCTGCATCAGGAGCTGGAGTGGCAGGACACAGGGAATGGGTTCAGACTGCCAGAGGGTAGGGATAGATGGGATATTGGGGAGCCCTTGGCACAGGGTGCCCAGAGAAGCTGTGGCTGCCCCTGGATCCCTGGCAGTGCCCAAGGCCAGGCTGGATGGGGCTTGGAGCAGCCTGGGACAGTGGAAGGTGTCCCTGCCCATGGCAGGGGTGGCACTGGGTGAGCTCTAAGGTCCCTTCCAACCCAAACCACTCTGGGATTGTGGGACTCCTGAGCCTGCCTTGAACTCCAGTTTTATCCCAGGAGCTGGGAATGTTTTTTCACAGTGAAGAACTCTTGCAGGACAGAGTAACTCGTAGCCCATAATACCTGAATGACCTAGGCTATTTTTGTGTCCATGTGAACTCTCCAGGATTATCTGGACAGCCAGATTTCCCTTTCCAAAGCACTGTTCCATTTGTGGGAAACTCTTTGCACAGCGCTAAAAAGCTCTTTAAATCTTTTGGGGACAGCAGAGGCAGTTACTTATTTTCCTCAAAGTCAAAAATGAAATTAAAGCAACCCCAGAAGTTTCTGGTTCAGCTCTGAGACTCTCAGATATTTGGGAGCAGGACTATTGTTGATTCCTAAGGTTTTCAGGGATTGTCACACTCTGCAAGCTGTGCTTTGTGCTTGGTTTGTTGACAGTGATGCAAGCTGGAGCTGGCAGGTGTCACAGGACCTCATTTTCCAGTGACACAGGATATCTTTAGGGTGAAAGGCAGCAATGGTGCCCCTTGCAAAATGAAAAACTGCTGGATGTGGATGCTCGAATTTCAGATGGATTGAGAATTAGTGGCTTTAGAGTGGATTAGTATTGATCTTTGCTTGTCTAATTATCATAATCTGGATGATTCCAGCGTTGTTCTCAAGCTGGTTTACAAACTTCCTTCCTGTGTATTTAGGGAAAGGTCACAGTTGAACAGTTTTACGGAATACAGCTGCAGCCGGTGCTACAAAATCAAAAATAAATACAAAAGAGAGAGAGAGAGCAGATGGCATGAGCAGAAAGGGAGATGAAAGTGCCACTCTGCCTTGAGCTGACCTGCAGAGCCTGGCAGCTCTGCCAGAGGAACACCAGCACTGCTTGGAGCCCTCTTCACACCCAGGGAGACTTTGATTGATCATTATTGTGTCTTAGAGTGACTTCCAGAGGAGACACCAGCCAAGTGGATGAAAGCAGAGTGGTATTTATTCATTGGCTCTCCTTCTGCATTATTGCATCATTTGGAGCAAATTAATTGGTCTCTTTTCCCCCTACCTTCTTTGTTTGGATTGTAAATCATTCTGGGGACTTCTAAATGCTGCTGTGCTCTCCATATCGAACAGCAAAGGGCAGCTGAGGGCTCTGAGATCCAGAAAATATGGAATGGAGCAGTTGATTTACGATAAGTAAAATATATTTAGGGGATAAAAGTGAAATATAGGGGATAAAATGTAGTTCCTTCCTAATGACTGTGAGAGATCCCCCCCTAAAGTCCATCAGAGGGGGTCTTCTGCATCCTTGGGTCCTCTGGAGGGGACTGGCGAGAGGAGGCCAGGTGGGATTTGGAATGTTTCTCACCCCAGCATTCACTCCCTCTTAGAGGCAGAGCAGCAGCAGGGCAATCTTCTCACTCTCTTCAACTGCCTGGAAAAATGTTGGAGCCAGGGGAGGTCAGGCTCTGCTCCCAGGGAACAGGGACAGGACAAGGGGAAATGGCCTCAAGCTGTGCCAGGGGAGGCTCAGCTTGGACAGCAGCAGGAATTTCTCCATGGAAAGGGTGCTCAGGCCTTGGCAGGGGCTGCCCAGGGCAAGGGTGGAGTCCCCATCCTTCGAAGATCTCAAGCAGGTGTGGATGTGGCACTTGGGGACGTGGTTAGTGGGGAACAGGGCGCTGCTGGGTTCCCAGCTGGACACGATGGCCTTTGAGGGCTTTTCCAACCCTAATGACTGTGTGCTCAGCCCTGTATGGTCCCAGTGCTCCAGCTGGATCTTCCCTGTGGGGGCCAGGAGCTGAACTGCATTGGCAGTGTGAGTTCTTGTCTGTCCTTGCCATGGATGTTAAGGATGACTCGGAGAGAGCTGGTGGCAGCAGTGCCTGACAAGCAAAGCCAGGCACTGTTCCAGAAAAACACACTGCGGAGAAAAGAGGCAAAAATCCCAAAGAATCAAAGTGCTGGAGTGTGCAGACATTTAATTGGAGATGGCTGGGCCACCTCAGAGCCCAGCTGACCTTTGGTGCCAGGGAAGGACACGGCTGATGCTGCTTTTGTCACCACATGTCCCTCAGGGTGTTGGCTGTCAGTCAGATTCCACTGGTTTTCTGCAGAACTGGTGGAAGACATTGTGGATGTGAGTGTCTCCAGCCCCTGTGACAGCCTGGAGAGCCTGGAGAGTGGGTTGGTGGGGACAGGGAGACTTTCTACATCCCTGCCCCAAGCAGGACGAGACAATTCACACAATTTATTAGAAGTTTTTAATGCTGGCTTTGATCTCATCCTGCTTTATGCCAGCAAAATGGTCTCTGGATAAAGAACCATGGAATGACAGAGTGGTTTGGGTTGGGAGGGACCTTAAAGTTCATCTCATTCCACTCCTGCCATGGGCCGGGACACCTTCCACTATCCCAGGCTGCTCCAAGCCCTGTCCAGCCTCCCTTGGGTACTTCCAGCCACAGCTCCTCTGGACAACCAAAAAAAGAAGGTTAAAACCCAATAAACCAAAAATATCAATTTTTTGAGGAAGTCAAATCTGCCACACAGAGCCCCTTTCCCAAGCTCTTCTTTCTTTTGTCCTGACTTCACCCATATCACCTCTGGATCAAGGATTTAATCCAGAAGTTTCCATTACTTCACAACAACTTATGGTAGCACTTTAATTTCTTAATTAACAAATATTAATTAGTAGCGCTATGAAACAGTGGAGACCAGATGTAACTGGAACCTCAGATGAATATAAAGAGGTATTTTTAGCAAGCCTGTCCTCTTTATGAGCACATCCTCAATTTAAAACAGTAAGAGTTGAAAAGGATTTGGGGTCTTTTTGGTGTTGTGTTAATTAATAAATTCCGCATCCTCTGCAAGGGGAAGGTCATTGCTCGTAGCTGGAGCAGGGAATGGGATGGGAACCAGGAGCAGCGTCATTGCTTCCTAATTAGTGCCTGTGGGCACATTAACCAGGTGTTCAGTCATTCCAGAACAGGAAAAATGGGGAATTTTGCAAACTTACAGCTTCTGTTAGTGTTGCATTACAGCTCCCCAGCCTGTCGGAAGAGATGTGTCCAGTTGCCCAGCAAGCCGAAGTTTTATGGGGAAATATGGGAAGCTGTGAATTCCAGGCTATAACTTGATGTAAATGTGGTGTGGAGTTTTATTTAATTTTATTTCTCTCCCAGCACCAGCACTGCTGTGGAAATGTGTTCTGCCTAAAAAAGGAGATCTGGGGACTCGTGGAGCTCGCTCTCCCTCGGTGGAAGAGACGTTGTAATGTTTTCCACCTAATTAAATCCTTCAGTATTGCAGTCAAACACCATCCAAGCAAAAGGATTTCACAAAACAAAATCACGGAGCTGTATCAGGAGTCAATTTTTCCAAGAGATTTTCTCCAGTTCTCTGGTTTCCCGCTGTTCACTCAGTTTTCCTGGTTGGGAAATAGGGAATGGGGAACCCTGCACAGTGATAGTGAGGGCAGGGGGTGGCATTCCGTGGTTGGAATCTCTGTAATTTGGTGCTTCCTTCAAAAAGGTGGAGAAAGCATCCACAGTGCTCTGGCTTGGAGCTCAGGAATTGGAAAGAGTGGGCCTTTCCAACTTGGGATATTCCGTGGTTCTCAATATCTGTGAATGGCTGAGGCTGTGACGAATCAGAGAATTCCGGAATGGTTTTGGCTGGAAGGGACCTTAAATCCCATCCAGTGCCACGCCTGCCATGGGCAGGGACACCTTCCACTGTCCCAGGCTGCTCCAAGCCCTGTCCAACTTGGCCTTGGACACTTCCAAGATATCAATTCCACCTTAGATGCTTTTCCATCAGGCTGCTCCTGAGCTGCATCTCCTTAAACCTCCGTTTACTGAAGTTTCCCTTTTCCCCTCCTAGCACAGCTCCCTGGGATTTTCCCCTGTCAAGAATCATTTTCCCCCTCAGGAATCATTTTCCCTTTCTTGTCAGAGTCCACAGGGGGTTATTTTTGTCCCTCAAAAGTGTTGTTTTGTCCCTCGAAATGTTTTGTTTAATGCTGGTAGGTTTAGAGCATCCATTTGGATCATCCTTTTCCCAGCATATCCAGGTCCTACCACTGCTTTTCCCACCTTTCCTAGGATGGAATTTATATTTTATTAAGGGAAGATCACAGGCAACCTTCTAGTTGCAGCATTTTTGAGGTGTGGGGCTAAAAGCAGTCGATGTTTTCCTCACACTTAAGCTGGAGCTTCCAACATACATTTGGAATCTGCATCTCGGATCAGTGGCAGCTTGGATTCAGGAAAAATGTGTGTCATTTTCGCTTTGGAATCACTTGTTTAGAGTGATTTTCTGCTGGTACTTTATTTGGCTTGTAATAAAAAAATAGCAAACGTGGTTATAAAGTTAAATTAAATTATTTCTACAGCAGGTACTGAAGCAGAATTTGCCATGGAAAAATTAGGGAGTGAGTTACCAGGTGATTACAGGAGAAGGATCCTTTTTCCCCTACTTCTCCTTGTCTTAGTAGTGCTGATTGCATTTTATTAAAATCCTGTACTTCTTTATACCAAATGAAAAGGAAACTAGAATTTTAGGAATTCTTTTCCAATGAAATGTTCTGGTGAGGTGTTTCCTGGAGAAGAGAAAAGCACAGGGAGCCAGATCCCAGCAGGGAATCTGTGCTTGGAAAGGCTGAGGGTCAGAGCTCCCAACACCACGTTAATGAAATGTAGGAATAAATCACTCTGGGGGTGTGGATATGGAAATGAAATGATCCATAATTTTAGTATTAAATCCCATTGGCATCTAGCAGAGTGTTATCCTTCCAGCCATGTTATCCTTGGAATTTATCCCATCAGTCTGACCAATCCAAGTGTGTGACTGTGTCCTACGTTGTGCTTGGTGGGAATTTTCCCCTTTCTTTTTTTTTTTTTTTCCTCCCTTCTGCAGAATTCTGACAGGAATATTCCTGCCTTCATGGTCTCAGGTTTAATTTGGGAAGATTGGAGGGATAACAGGAGCACAGAGAGACCAGGAGAGCAAAACCTGACATTTGGGTTAAAATACAATAGGTTAAGACAGGATCACTGGAGCAATGTCCAGACTCCCTTTTCATTTGTTTTGGAGATAAATACCATGGGAAGGTCAGAGTGCCTCCAACAAATTTGGGAATTGAGACAGAAAGGCAGGATATCAAGTCCAGGAAGGAATATGTGACACTCTGAAGACAAACTGCTTGGCAAATACATCTAATTAAGACAAAAATATTCTTTTCCAGAAAAAAAAAAAATTATCATTGCCTGGGACAAGCTGTTCAAGTAGTTACTAGGAAAGCAAAAACTTGATAAATTGATGGATTATTGTTCTAAAACATGTATAAAACTTGATAAAATGATGTTTTATTGCTCTAAAATGTGTCCAGATCTGTCTTTTTATTGAGCAAGCACAGGAAGCCAAGGTAGTTTTTATGTGCTGGTGAAAGGATTAAAAGAGTTACCATGGGGATCATGGAATTCCAGACTGGTTTGAGTTGGAAGGGACCTTAAAGCTCAGCCAGTGCCACCCCTGCCATGGGTGGACAGCAGGGACACCTTCCACTGTCCCAGGCTGCTCCAAGCCCCAAAGTCCAGCCTGGCCTTGGGCACTGCCAGGGATCCAGGGACAGCCACAGCTTCTCTGGCCCTCTCACCACCCTAAGAATAAAAATACCCTCAATGTTAATCAAGTTGAGGTGAGCAATGGAAATAAACAGCACCAAAAATTAATTTTGGAGGCGTTTTTATGGACCTTCATAAATTAAAATATAAATATACAAAAAATATTTTGTGTTATAATATTCTATTGAAATACATATAAAATACGAAGTCCACAAAGTAGAGGCAACTGAAGTTGCTCATACGGAGTCCATTCACATCCCACTATTAAGCTTCAGCTCTAAACCAATTTTCCAAATTATTATTGGGTTTGCGGGCTTGAAATTTAATTTTTTATTAAATCTCGCAGTCAAGCTTTTGGAGATAGACAAGTTTCATGGTGAATTTAAAGCATATTGGCTATCAGGCAAATTGAAAAAGGGCTGAGAGTGATGTGTTTAGTGCAGGGAGAAAGAAGAAGCAGAAAAGTAGAGAAGAAAAGTTAAAATTTCACTTGGACACTTCCAGTAGTTGTGCCCTGCAATGTATTTGAGACATGCTCAGTCTCCATTTCCCACTCTGATCAAGACACAGGCAATTAAGATATAGCAAATTCAAAGATTTTTTTTTTTAATTTGTATTTATTTTCAGTATTTTTGTGCGCAAACAATGTCTTTATTTTAATCCTGCTCTTCTTTGTGGTGGCTTTGTTTATTATCTGAGGGACAAACCCGTTTTGTGGTTTCATGCTCAAAGAAATCAATGAAATCTCTTCTGGTCTCCATCCCATCCTGGATGCTCCCAAGATACCATTTATTATTCCTGTGGAAAAGTTAAAGTGAATCAAAGGGCCTTTGCTGTGATGGTCCTGGAAAAAAACCACCATGGAAATGGATGAAACAGTGGTCTGGGAATAGATTAAAGTTTTCGTGGTCAAAGGGTGGTTGTGTGGAAAAGGGGAGATTAGAACTCTGGATAAGGCTGAGGTGGGATGGGGATTAAAGGGGGTGTTAATTGTGGTTAATCCCTAAGGTTTGTGGGATGCCTAAGGTGGGTTATCATTTATTGCAAGGGACCCTCTTACATCCAGGGATAGGGTGGATGTGGATCCTGGGCATGTGAGTCTTGGGAAGGGATCAGAAATCACAGATTTGAGAAGGTGGTGAGTTCAGAAGTTCAGAAAGGAACCATTTCATTGAAAATGTTTCAAATATTTTGAAGCAATTCCAGGGAAGGGAACGGAGCTGGGAAGGGGCTGGAGCCCCAGGAGAGGCTGAGGGAGCTGGGAAAGGGGCTCAGCCTGGAGAAAAGGAGGCTCAGGGGGGACCTTGTGGCTCTGCACAAGTCCCTGCCAGGAGGGGACAGCCAGGGGGGGTCGGGCTCTGCTCCCAGGGAACAGGGACAGGACAAGGGGAAACGGCCTCAAGCTGTGCCAGGGGAGGCTCAGCTTGGACAGCAGCAGGAATTTCTCCATGGAAAGGCTGCTCAGGCCTTGGCAGGGGCTGCCCAGGGAGCTTTGGAGTGCCCATCCCTGGAGATTTGATAAACTGTGTGGATGTGGCACTTGGGGACGTGGTTAGTGGTGAGCAGGGTGGTGCTGGTTGATGGTTGGACCTGATGATCTTGGGGGTCTTTTCCATCCTTAACAACTCTGGTTCCATGGAGTCAGCACTGGGCTGGGAGGCAGAGACACACCAACCCTACCTGAGTGACAGTGACACACCAATCCTGCCCGAGTGACAGTGACACACCAATCCCTTCACCCTCCCTGCCCCACAGTGGTGTTGAGCTCACAGAAATTCCCTTCCACTCCCATGGGGGTCTTCTAATCCTTTTCTGGGTGGCTTGGGCTGGATTCTCCTGCTTTCCTCTTCCCAGAAAAATTCCAGCTTTTATCATCCAGTGATGCAAAATTATGGCATAAAAACACCTTTGCCTGTGCCCTAAAACACCTTCAAATAATATGTCAGGGAAAAAAGCACCATTTTCCATCTTAGCCATTCAAACATTGGGAAATAAGGAATTTATTCCCTTAGAATGGTTATTAGAGCAGGAAGCACAGGATAAAGAGCAGGATGTAGGAAGTTGGATGCTCATCTTTTGCTGCTTTGCTTCTCCACAACCCAGAGGAATGCTCTGAAGGGATGAGCTGGGTGTTTTACTCCAGCTGATGCATTGTTCCTGTTGTTCCAAATCCCTGGAACTAAAGGAAGGGAATGAAATCAGTGCAATTATCATGGGGGAGGTAGGGGGAGGGTGATGTTCTTCCTCCTTCCTCCAGAGCAAACACAAAACCTCTCACTAATTGTTATTGATTTGTCAATCCATTGGATTCAGCACTGGCAGAGGGAGCTATAAGGTCATTCCCACTGCAGAAATATCCTGGAGTTGTGCTGGGAATGCAGTGTAGGGCTTTTGTTCCACACCCACCCCTTTAGAAGACAAAGAAAACATCATCATCAATAATGCAGCATAAAAAGGGCATTTTCCTCTCTGACCTCATCAAAAGAGCTCCAGCTTTAAAGGTTTCCAGCTTTGGCAGCTTTTTTCCCCTGTCTTTCCTTGTCTTTCCCTGCCTTCTGGCAGTTTTTAAATCCCTAAGATTAGCATTTGCATCGGTAAAATGCACATTAAAAAGCTTTTCATAGCAATGGTTTTAGGGCTTAATAAATTAAGGAGCAACAAGGAATTTTATTCCAACCACTGACACAGAATGGTGGGAACAGAGGGATCTGCTCCATGTTTGAGTAAAAGGAGATTTTTCCATCAGTGAAAAAAAAAAGAGGAGATCATTGTTACATTGCATGATCCAAAACTTAATTCCATATATTCATTATCCCGAAATCTTTCTAGGAAGTTTGAAGCAATATTGATTCCAAAGGAAATGTTTGTAAGGGAGAGTTCAAGGGAAGACTGGCCACTTCTTGATGGGAAAAGTTTGGGTTCAATAGCTGGGATGGTGTCCTGGGCTTCCAACTTTTGTATAATCATGGAATATCCTGAGTTGTAAGGGACACACAAAGATCATTGATCCCAGCTCCTGGCCCTGCACAGACACCCCAACTGTCCCACCCTGTCCCTGAGAGCGTTGTCCCAGCACTCCTGGAGCTCTGGCAGCCTCGGGGTCGTGCCCATTCCCTGCCCTTAGAATGGGAAAATGTGGTGTGGGCTGGAAGACTTGAAAACCGCCTGAAAGATGAAAGGGGAAAGTGATAAAATATTCACAGAATCACAGAATTATTTAGGCCTGAACAGACCCCTGGGATCATCAAATCAAACTGTTCCTCCAGCACTGCCAGGGCCACCATCAGACCATGTCCCCAGATGCCATTTGGTCTTCCAAATACCTCCATGATATTCCCTGGAAAGAAGCAGCTGTAGATTCTGTCCAGAATTTTGAAGATCAGTGCACAACTGCTCTTCAAACTCAGGAGCCTCTCTGAGCAGCTTCTCATCTGGTGTTTATTTTGTTATCTATCAAATGAGTGTAATTTTTAAAAATTGAAAATATCTGCATAATACATTAAAAAAACCCATCTACGTTCATGGATGAGTGTCAAAAATTCCTTTTAAATTTATTTTGAACAGTTTGAAGCATGAATTCAACCATTGCTTGCCATGAGGAAAATCTGAGGAGGAGGATTTGAGATGAGCTCAAGCCTCACACTTGTCCTTGTTGAAATTGTTTGGATTACTGGTTTAAAGACATCAGCACAGAGTCATGGAATGCTTTGGGTTCAAAGCGCCTCCAAGCCCATCCAGTGCCACCCCCTGCCATGGGCAGGGACACCTTCCACTGTCCCAGGCTGCTCCAAGCCCCAAAGTCCAACCTGGCCTTGGGCACTGCCAGGGATCCAGGGGCAGCCACAGCTTCTCTGGGCACCCTGTGCCAGGGCCTTCCCACCCTCCCAGTGGTTGGATAGCCTTGGGTTTGCAGTTCATTTCCTGAAAAGCATCTTGGGTTTTAGTACCAAAATGTGTTGGCAGGAAAATGTTTGGATCTTTGTGAAAAGTGGAAATTCCCGTGGAGGTGGCCCCAACGTGATTCCTGTTTAAGGCATGGAATTTTACCCATTAATGAATTTTCCTGCATGGTTTTCCAACAGATTACTGAGTTTTCTTAGTAGACTTGCATATATTCAAGATCTAATATAAAAGAAATCTATAGATCTATATAAAATATATATGGAAAAGATCTATTTTGTCTTTTACTTCCAGTTTATCAGGCTGTAGCGGTTCTTGCTTCTCCTCATTATTCCCTGCTTTCCCACTTCTCAGATCCAAGAATCATTAGATCATTAGGTTGCCACCTCATGTCTATTGGACTTTGCTATTGGGTTTTGCATTTTCAAAGGTTAAACATTTTCCTTTTTAATACGATTTTCCCTAATAACAGATCCTTTGGCAGCCTAATAGATGGAGGAAACACTAACCCGAGGAATAAGCTTCAATAATCTGCTGTTCAGGAATGTAACACAAATCCTTCTGTTCCACTCTGCAGACCCCCTCCAGTGAGTGAAAGTGCCCCGAAGGGAACCGTGGTCACCGTTGTCACCGCGGCCGCCTTGAACCAGACAGTCGTGTACTCCATTGTGTCAGGGAATGAGGAAGGTAAGTGTAATAATAATAATGTTAATATTAATATTTCAGCCTTGGGCTTATGGGGAACCTGCTGGGATCACCAGGGGTCTGCAAGAAAGTGTGGAGAAGTAAAGGTGCTGAGGTGAATCACAGAATTGTTGAGGCTGGAAAAGAACTCTCAGATCATCGAGGTGAAATCCCACCTCATCTGCACAAGCAGGAGGGAATGCCAGGGCTGGAGGGGACCTACAAGAAACCTGGAGAGAGACTTTTTATAAAGAACAGCATAAGGGGGAATGGCTTCAGGCTGGAACAGAGAAGTTTAAATGGGATATTGGGAATTGGGAATTGTTCCCTGGCAGGGTGGGCAGGCCCTGGCACAGGGTGCCCAGAGAAGCTGTGGCTGCCCCTGGATCCCTGCAAGTGCCCAAGGCCAGGTTGGACAGGGCTTGGAGCAGCCTGGGACAGTGGAAGGTGTCCCTGCCCATGGCAGGGGGTGGCACTGGATGTTTTAAGGTCCCTTCCCACCCAAACCATTCTGTGATTCTCTAACTACCATTATCAAGCCTTTGGAAATAAGCTAAAGACCAGATTAATTAGCAAAATTACAAGAAAATATTTCTCACTGATGTGGAAATTCCTATGGATGCCATATAGTTTGAGTCCATGGCACATCAAAATAAAAACATAAATAGCTTTGATGGAGTTGTACTTGCTTAAAAATCTGGTTTAAGGGATTATAGACTCAACCACGCTGTAGTCAATATTGGATTAGAGCCTGATATCCAAACAAAACATCCTGCTGGGCTACTCTCTGTGATCCACCTGGACATCTTGACAAAATAACACAGAATTACTGGGAGGGATGTAAAGAATTCCCCATCCCATCCTCCTTTTTGTGAGAGTGGGCTCTTTGTCTTGTCCCATTTTTCCATTTGTACTCAAGTCCTGCACAGGGAGTTGCACTCCCTGATCCTTTGGGTCCCTTCCAGCTCAGGATATTCCATTATTCTGTTATGCTGGGTTGCTTATCTCAGTAGCAGGGCAGATCCAGCTGCTCTGCTCCTTAAAAATATCTTCAAAGATGAGCTACATGGGGTTTCCAAGCCTGAGGGAGGGAGGGAAGGAGGCAGGGAGGGAATGACTTGCTTGGCAGTGTCAGAGAATTATGTCATCCCCAAAATAAAACCCTTGGGCATTGAAAATCCCTGTTTATGCATCTCATAAAATTCCTGTGTTCTTCCTGGCTTCCAGATGTGTTTGCCATTAACAACAGAACGGGAGTGATCTCTGTGAAAAAGCCTCTCGACTATGAAAGAGTCCAAAGTTACGAGCTCCGAGTGCAGGCAGACTCCCTGCAGGTGGTGAGATCCAACCTGCGGGTCCCCTCCAAAAGTAAGTGTCAAAAATGCCTCCCCTTGCCATCTTTTTTTCACAGATATTGCTGGTATTTGCTGAGAAGGCTGAAACTGCTGTCCACTGACCTTGCTGTGTTTTAAGGAAGTGATGGTGATGATGGGATCACAGCCCACAGTGCATTTTTGGATCTCTCAGCCTGACTTGCCCAGAGAAGCTGTGGCTGCCCCTGGATCCCTGGAAGTGTCCAAGGCCAGGCTGGATGGGGCTTGGAGCAGCCTGGGACAGTGGGAGCTGTCCCTGCCCATGGCAGAGGTAGCATTTGATGGCTTTGAGATCCCTTGCAACCCAAACCACTCTGGGATTCTGGGACTCTGTGTTAGTTGAAGGTGCTCAAGTATTTGGGAACATGGCATAAATCTTGGGAATGGCCTGAGACACTGTACAGGGGTGGCAGTTCCAGTACCTTCACCAGGGTTTCTTTCCAATGCTACCCACAGAACCAGCAGGAGATTTGGGGATTTTGAGCCTGGATTACCTTGGATATTTCATTTTTCTTGAGTAAGAATTGAGTGTGTGGAGTGTGACACATTGGGGTTAATCAGAGGTCAGGATCTTGGCTTTGTTAAGAGCAGGGTGAGATCCCATGCTGGTTTAGCCACCATTGAGGATGTACCTGCCAGGGGACAGAATGGCAGAGCTGCCTGCTTCTCCCTATGCCTGGGAGAAATCCAGGTAAGGTTACATCCATAAAAATGCAGCCAAGGAATACCCAGCGAGCAGATCAGACTTCCATGCAGCACACAGCCTTCTCCAAACCTTCCTGACTTGGCTGAAGACATGAGGCAGTCTGCAGTCCTTCCCTCCTTTCCCTCTTCTGACTCACACTCTGCACTAGAGCAGCTCTCCCAACTGAGCAGCAGTTCCAAAAAAGTGATGGCTGAATTACTTTATTCAGGAATGCTTGATAATGACTGGAGTTTGACTTTAGGCCAGCTTAAAGGAGCACAAGCTGGCTGCCTTTGGTTCTCCATGAGTATGCAACATATATTTTCCTTAGAATATACACTGTGCTGCAGGGATGGCTAAAGAATTTGATAAATGTATATATTTAAAATACTTTAGTAGTGTCTGGCCAGCTGTGTCACTTACAATTTTTGTAATGGAGATCCCTTGATCTCTGGGTTTGATTCCTGCATTTAAACAACAAATTCCTTTCCATTTTCTTGGCACTTTGAGGAATTTTTGAGAAATTTTAATCAGGTAAACTTTTGAGGAATTTTACTCAGGTAAACTTTATTTCTGAGGAATTTTAATAGGGTTAAACACTGCTTCTGAGTTTCAGGGCACTGAATTGATGAGCTGCAGTGGGAGGAGATGGAGCACAATTAACACATCACTGTGGGCTTTGCTGAGGTTAAACTGATGAACCACTTTGGAGCGGGGTGACTTGGCATGCACAGCCCCAGGATTATGCAACACTGAATTAATACAGAGCTGTGACACCCAGTGGCAGTGACCTGCTGCTAGTTCTGGTCTTGGATATCCCTGAACTGGTGGAATTTGTTCTGGAATTTGTTGGTGACCTACTCTGGAGCTGCAGGGATTTCTGGGCCCCTCACTTTGAGATACACATGGAGTGTGTCCAGGGAAGGGAACGGAGCTGGGAAGGGGCTGGAGCCCCAGGAGAGGCTGAGGGAGCTGGGAAAGGGGCTCAGCCTGGAGAAAAGGAGGCTCAGGGGGGACCTTGTGGCTCTGCACAAGTCCCTGCCAGGAGGGGACAGCCAGGGGGGGTCGGGCTCTGCTCCCAGGGAACAGGGACAGGACAAGGGGAAACGGCTTCAAGCTGGGCCAGGGGAGGCTCAGCTTGGACAGCAGCAGGAATTTCTCCATGGAAAGGGTGCTCAGGCCTTGGCAGGGGCTGCCCAGGGAGCTTTGGAGTGCCCATCATCCCTGGAGGTGTCCCAGGAAGGGCTGGAGGTGGCACTCAGTGCTCTGGGCTGGGGACAAGGTGGGCATGGGGCACAGCTGGGACTCCATGGGCTGGGAGGGACTTTCCAGCCTCAGTGACCCTGGGATTCTGTGAATAACACAGCCCTGACAAACTGCTCAGCCACCACACAGGGCTGAATGTCACAAAGCTCAGAAGCTGGGTACCAAATTGTTTTCAGTCATGGTATTGTAGGGAATAATTATAGAGAAGTAGGAGCTGGAGTTTTCATCTGTTCAGGGGAAAAGTGAAAGTGCATGAAGTGTAACTGAGCTTGTCATTCAGTGATGGTGCCAGGTGATATTGTGGCAATAATTGAATAAATATATGAGGAGAGAAAGTAAATTGAGATGTCCTTTGGAGTATGAGAACATCAAATTTGTGACTTAAACTGTGGGTTTCATAGATGATGCTAAATCATGCAAAGTCACATTCTTGTTTTCAGCAGAGTCAAACTCATTAAAGGAGTTACTTTAACTGAAACTTCATGATATGAAATTGCTGTCTTGTTTTACTTCATTTGATGGAAGGTGAGCTGAGTTGGATGATGAGGATGAGTTAAAAAGCTTGGAATTCACCTTAAGGATTCTGATGATGCTGAGCCCTGAAGGACCTTCAATATTAATGAAGTTTGGACAACACTCTCAGGCACGGGGTGGGATTCTTGGGGCTGTCCTGTGCAGGGCCAGGAGTTGGATTTGATGCTCTTTGAGGTAAGAAGGTAAGGGGTAGGAGGAAGGAGAAGGATTTGTGTGGAAGCAGAGGGAGCAGCAAAGAAAAAGTGCTGCCTAAACACAGGGACAAAGAGCAGAGTGGACAAGGAGGGACAGAGAGAGGCTTTTACCTCTCAATTCAATCTGATCCCAGTTGTAGAACCAAAGCATTGGTGGGCATGTCCAGAGAAGCTGGGGCTGCCCCTGGATCCCTAGAAGTGTCCAAGACCAGGTTGGACATTGTGGCTTGGAGCAGCCTGGGATAGAGGAAGGTGTCCCTGCCTGTGGCAGGGGTGGCACTGGATGGCTTTTAAGGTCCCTTCCAACCCAAACCAGTCTCTGATTCTGTGATTTCACATTCCTAGAGATGTAAAGATAATGACAGAACCCCGTGGTGGCTTTTCCTGTATTTAAGAGGAATTAATAGAATGGGTGACAAGGTGGAGTTTGGTCACAGGTCATGATCATGGAGGTCTTTTCCAACCTGGATGATTCCATGACAGGATTGTGTTAGACATGTTTTTTATCTTGCTGTTAGAAGACTGGAAAACAAAATCACCCTTCCATTGATTATTTCCATGTTTTATCCAGTCAGGTAGAGCTGTTTGTCACCTTTGGCACCCCCAGGGCTGGTACAAAGGCACTGTCCTGACTCTGCTGTATCCCAGCTGTGAGCAGGGCTTTGCTTTGGGGGTTGGGGGTAAGGCAACAATCCTGTCTCCTTCAGTTTTTGCTTTTCTGAACCCAAGAAACCCTTTGGGAATAAAGTGGAAATGGGAGTTTTATTCTGCAGCTGCTCCATAGTAATTGGGAATGATGATTCCACTACGTAAAATATGAGCATGAATTCTGTGTCCCTGTGGTGTTGATGTAACAGTAAAGCAGCCTTATGTTTTTAGTTGCAAAAGTTGGTGCTGGCAGTGCTTTACAAGTTGGCTGCTCTGGCAGTTCCCAAATCCAGGAGTTGTGACAGATGGACTCAATGCAAGCAGAGCCTGGAGAGCTGATCTCGCTGCCTCACAGCTCTGGGGGAGCTTGGGACAAACTTCCAATTTCTTTGGACAGCAAAGCAGTGCATTTTAGAGAGGCTGCATAAAACCTGAGCTCCCACTCAGGTCATTATTTGTTAGAAAAAGAGGTTTTATATGGATTTAAATCAGACCTTGGGTCTGTGCTGCTCCAAACACATTGCTGTTAGCTTCTTTTTGCACTCTCTCAAGCCGTGATAGCACATGATGATCTTCTTCAGGCTTTATGGGCTCATTTAGATCTAAATGCCACTGAAAAATATTCAGTGCTGATTCCTACTTGGTTCTGCCAAATCCAGGAATGTGAGATGGAGCCCAGCTGCAGCTCAGCACAGCTCACCTGCCAAAGCACAAAGCCTGCTCCACGCACTTGTAAGGCAGGAGTAAAGCAAAGTGCTCCTAAGGCCTGGAAAATTACAATTCTCCCTCCCAGTTGGATTCAGATGAACTTTGGAAAGGTTCTTTGAAATCTGCTGTTGCCTCCTGCAGAATTGCTTTTGGAGATGCAGGGATTTATGTTAGAATTATCCATGCCTGAAGAGCAGCTGTATCTGTGGCTGGGCTGGAATGTTGCAGAAGGCAAGTGCAGTGCTGCTGGTGAAAGCTCTGAGTAAAACTCACCTGGGAACACTCAAAGCATCATTGATGCTGTCCCAGTGTCCAAAAATGATTGCTTTAGTTCAGCTTCATTTCTGCAGCCTGGCAAAGAACTACAGGCTCATATGGATCGGGCACATTCTTAGATGGGGAGATTGGAAAAGACCTTTCAACAAGGATGTTTGGGAAAAACTTCTGGGAATGAAATGCTAGTACACACCAGTGAGCCAGGAGTTTTTGTTGAGCTTTTTTTTTTTTTGTGTTACGTATTCATGGTCTACTCGTTTTAGGTGTTTCAGAGGTTCCTCAGCTTTGCTTTAGAGCAGCTTTCAGGGTGTTTTCACTCCCCTTAAGCAAACCACAGAAGCTGAAAGATCTAAAAGTCTTGGCAGTGATTATTTAGCTGGTTCCTATAAGCTGAGGTTGACTTAGAAGGAGCTGCAGTTCTATATTTTCTGTGCACTGCAGCTCATCTCCAGGGGGCTGGGGAGGAGGAGGAAAAAGGAACCTTGCAGGAGACTGTGGCACCACTGAAATCAATTTTCTTGGCTCTTTTTGGCCACCTTGGCAGCCTGTGCTGCTTTGTCCAGGGAAAGACATTTTTTTCTTTCACCTGGCCAGCTCTTTAGGCAGCAGAGTCGTAAGTCATAAGATTTTATACTTGGATTCTGGGAGGTCTCGCGAGAATTACCATCAAGGAGTAAATCTTGCTTTCAACTCCTGGAATCTGTGAAGAAAAAAAAAGTAACTGGAGCTGGATTCCAGACTTAGAACACCAAAGATGGGAGGTTTTACATACATGGGGGTTTAAATTTTCCCTCTGGAATGTGAGTGTGAATATTGACAGCCTGTGATGATCACTGTCCTCACAAAGAGGGTTCAAGCCACACCCAGTGTTTGGAAAAGCAATGTGTTTGAAATATGAAGGAAAAAGGAGTCTAATGACAGAGTCTAAACCAGACCTTCAAAGACTGCACTTCATTGGCAGCCTTTTCCATCAGGCTGGGAGCTGGGGGTGCATGAGTGGTGGATTTGGGAGCACCAGAGCCCCTGTGCAGGTAATATTCCTCAATCAAGCAGAGGGACTGAGAAAAATCCCCATGGGAAAGGGTCTGGTATGACCTTCGCACATGGCACAGCTGCTGCTGAGGGATTTTAGTGAGAATTCCACTGTGAGGGTAAGGCAACTTCTGTAGCTGGTGGAGAGCCCTTTGCTGCAGCCACCTGTGGAATTGGATCCAAAGGTGGGATAGGGAGGAGCTCCCAGATGCCACATTCCACTCCATCTGCTAGAATGAAGGAGTGTGGCCAGCAATCAGGCAGGAAGCTGAAATGCAGGTAGATATTCAATGGTGACAATCCTAATGTTGGTCTGTGGATATGCAGGATATTTAATTTGCTTTGTGCTTAATGTAATAACTTCCATTTCTCCATTCTCAAAGCATTCACCCTTTGCTAAACAAATCAGCTTTTTGGCAGCTCAGAGAACTGCCAGCAAATTAAACAAATGGGGAGTTGAGCAAATTGCAAGGCAAACTTTGCACAAGGCTCAGCCACCTCACCCAAACTGGCCTGACACGACAAAAGTGAGCAATATGCAAATGATGTTTAATTTGAATTAGAGAGAAGCAGTGCAGGTGAGCCAGCACCTGATCCCACCTGCACAGATAAAATCAGGATCTTCCCTCCCTCACCAAACTGGTGGCAGCCAGTGATAGCACTGGTTATAGGTTCAGCAGGGCAAGGTCACTTCCACACATAATTCTGCTTTTAATGGCACCTTCTTCCCTAAAGAGTGGAGCTGCAGTGGGAAAGTGTGCCTGGGAATCTCATTTTCCTGCCGTAGTTTGGTATTGCAGCCAGAGACATTAAGGATCTGGTTTAAACAGACAGAGATTTGACAATTAGTGTAAATTTCCTTTCTTTCCTTTCTCTTTTCCCCTTTCTCTCCACACCGAAGAACCCCCCAGGGTGGCTCAGGCTGCAGGAGCTGAGTGGGCACCTGGTGGCACCTCCCTGCTCCAGCAGGGCCATCCCAGAGCACAGGGCACAGCATTGTGTGCACACAGCTCTGCACCAGCCCCAGGGAGGAGAGCCCAGAGCCTCTCTGGACAATGTGCTCAGGGCTGGGCAGTGCCCAGGGCAGAAGTTGTGCCTCCTGTGCAGGGGAATTGCTGGGCTCAGTCCCTGCCCGTGGCTCTGGTGCCATTGCTGGGCCCCGGAGCAGAGCCTGGGCCCTGCTCTGCCCCTCCCTGCACACAGGGACACCCAGGGCTGAGGGCCCCTCTCAGCTGGGGCTCCTCTCCAGGCTGAACAGCCCCAGCTCCCTCAGCCTTTCCTGGGCACCCAGATGCTCCAGGCCCTTCCTCAGCTGCGCAGCCTCCGCTGGCCCCGCTCCAGGAGCTCCTGGCCCTGCTGTGCTGAGGATCCAGAGCTGGACACAGCACTCCAGAGGTGCCTGCAGGGCTGCCCACAGGGGCAGGATCCCTCCCTGCCTGCTGCCAATGCTCTTCCTGCTGCCCCCAGGATCCCACTGGCCTCCTTGGGCCCAGGACACTCTGCTGCCTCAGGGACAGCTCACTGTCCCCCAGGACACTCTGCTGCCTCAGGGACAGCATTTTAAATATTTGTCGTTTTTTGAGATTTCAGTTCTATTTATGAAGTCATCATTTGTTTCCCATCTGCTGGACCATCAGATAGTCAGAATATAACTTTGGCCATGTCAGAAATAGTCTGTGGTTTAATGTTCTCCTCCCCTAAAGATACAGCTCCTAAGCCTTTTCTAAAGAGCCTGCATTGTACCAGTAACTCAGTGGCACCTGTGCAACACTGAAATTATCCTGGCACTGAAAGGAGCTGGGAAGACCAGCTCAGAAAGGAGGCAATTTATCTCTTGCAAATGTGGTTTTAATGAACTGGATATCATCATTTCCAGCAATCTTCCTGGATGATACGATTCTGAAAGAGGGAAGCAGATGTTGGTGGAGATTACTGCGCAGTGGAATCTGTTTGGCACCAGGTCCATGGATTTTGCTGGGTGTTTTTCCCCTTGCAGAAGGATGGAGATGTTTATTGCTCAATGGGCTGGAGCAGAAACACTTAAATAAATTCAAATTAATAGTGGGGTTTTGTGTTGAACCTCTGGTGTTTTGTGTTGAACCTCTCAAGTGAGGCAACGCTGGTGGAGTTCCCCTGGGCCAGGCCAGGTCAGGGAGGAGAACAGGCTTAGGGATGCTTTCAATTAACACAGGAAATTAATTAAGTGTTGAGGCTGCTGAGCCAGGACTCTATGTGACCATTTATGAGTTTACAGACACCAGGACTGAACAGCCGTTAAGTATTTGCATGGCAGTAGGAATAATTAAAGGAGATAAAGCAAGGTGCAGAGCTGCTGTTAATGAGCTCTTTGTGACACC
Organism: Leptocoma aspasia; assembly: GCA_013399835.1. Lineage (NCBI taxonomy): Eukaryota > Metazoa > Chordata > Aves > Passeriformes > Nectariniidae > Leptocoma > Leptocoma aspasia. The sequence goes on along the minus strand of VXAX01006400.1, from coordinate 37,702 downwards.
TGAGGGTATTTAATGGGACCAAAAGCTGCAGAACTAAGGTGTGACATGGATCCCTGTTACTCATCCAGGGAAGGGAACGGAGCTGGGAAGGGGCTGGAGCCCCAGGAGAGGCTGAGGGAGCTGGGAAAGGGGCTCAGCCTGGAGAAAAGGAGGCTCAGGGGGGACCTTGTGGCTCTGCACAAGTCCCTGCCAGGAGGGGACAGCCAGGGGGGGTCGGGCTCTGCTCCCAGGGAACAGGGACAGGACAAGGGGAAACGGCCTCAAGCTGTGCCAGGGGAGGCTCAGCTTGGACAGCAGCAGGAATTTCTCCATGGAAAGGCTGCTCAGGCCTTGGCAGGGGCTGCCCAGGGAGCTTTGGAGTGCCCATCATCCCTGGAGGTGTCCCAGGAAGGGCTGGAGGTGGCACTCAGTGCTCTGGGCTGGGGACAAGGTGGGCATGGGGCACAGCTGGGACTCCATGGGCTGGGAGGGATTTTCCAGCCCCAGTGACCTTGGGATTATCCAATTTTAGCATTCTGTGCTAAGGGATTTATTTTTAATTTATTATCCCTACACTCATTTTACATGATCTCCCTGAGCTGTAAATGCATGAATGCCAGGAGATGTTACAAATTATTACAAAATATTCTATTTTCCCTTTTCATTCCCCCTTTTAGGTAATACAGCCAAGGTCTTTATTGAGGTGAAGGACGAAAATGACCATGCACCTGTGTTTACCAAAAAAATGTACATTGGAGGGGTGTCTGAAGATGCCAGAATGTTTTCTTCTGTGCTTAAAGTGAAGGTAAGGCTGAAGGTTTTGTAATAACCTTCACTTACAGAGGGAAAATTTGCATTCACTGGTCTGATTTTGTACAGGAGATTTTGAAATTTGCCTCTTCTAAAGCTGCTTGATGGTTGATGTCAAAACAAGGATGATTTTGAGTTAAAACCCAGGTTTTGTTTGTACTCAATTTGAGGTGCTTGTCTCATGCCAGTTTGTAGCTCTCATTTTAGAGCTGTTAATATTTAAATATTTGGTTTATGTTCAATGCCAGTTTTCACCTGAAGTTTTTTCTATTTTGGCAGCACCTTGTTTAGGTTTTAAAGGGAAAATCCAGCAATCTCAAGTCTGCACTGGGAGGAAAATTAACCAACCACAGTGTTTTGTTGTTGTTTGTTTTTTTTTTTTAAAGAGAGAAAATTAATGGAATTATAATATATAGACTACAATTAGCATCAGATATTAACAGCCAAGAGTAAAAGCTCTTTGTTTTCAATAAAACAAAAAAAATGGCGTGTTTAGAGCACCAAGAATGACAAAATGGTCTGAGCTTAATAAAGTTAATAAATCCCTAGCTGGGTTTTTTTTTTTTGTTGGTTTCATGAGAATCCTTCCTAAAATAAGCCCAGAAATGGCAGAGAAGTGGGTAATTGGGAAGCTTCTACTTCATCAAAATTAGGAATCCAAAAATGGTGGCAAATCCAAGAATCCTCTCAAATCCATGGACTTCAGAGCTGCTGAAGAATTATGGAATCGTTAAGGCTGAAAAAGATTTTTAAGACCATCAAGTCCAACTATCCACCAGCATCACCATGGTCACCACCAATAATGTCCCTAAGCACCACTTCCACACATTTTGGGACCCTTCCAGGGATGTGGCAGCACCACTGACCTGGTCAATGCTTACCCACCCTTTCTATGAAGAAATTCTTCCAATTATTCAATCCAAACCTCCTCTGGAACAACTCAAGGCCGTTTCCTCTCCTCCTGTCCCTTGGCTGATCCCCACCTGGCTCCATCCTCCTTCCAGGGAATTGTAGAGAGCAGATAACAGGACAAAGGCAGTGCAGTAGATAAAAAATTCTGGAAGGCAAAGTAATTTAGGGAAAGGAACATTTTGTTCATCTGAAAGCAAATGAAAGACGAGGCACAAATGTCAGATCACATTTGGAGTCATCCCACGAAACATGAACAGGCTGTGAAATCCTTCCTGGTTTTCCAAGAGGATTTCTTAGGCACAGGTATTTGTGTGTCAGTCAGGGGGATGAGAAATGGGTGGAGGAAAGCTAAGGGAAATTTGGGGGTGAGGAGGGGAATCTGCTTTTGCCCTTTAGAAACATTTGACTCAAAACAGGTGATCAGTCCACAAAGGAGGACAAAAAGAAATGTCAATTTTGTGTCTTTAAGCTTTCTCTGTTCCAATCCTCCCTGGTTTTGCTGGTACAAAATGGAATGAGGCCTAAGCCAGGAGCTGGTATTAGTGGATGGCATTAAACATAATTGTGTGTTTAGTGAAAGTAAAATTAGAAATAATTAAGAAGTGCTCTTGTTGCAGAGGATCAGGCTGGAATTTATTGTTGTAGCACCGAGCATTTGCAGCAGTCAGTGCTCGTTACCTTTTTTCCTGGCCTTTAGAAAGCAAAAGTAATTGCTCTGTTAGTTAAACACAATCCCCATTCCAGCCTGGTTTAAGAATAATTAATCGAATGAATGTCTGTTCTTGAGGAGTAGAATGAAATGAGCAGGTTTCCGAGTTGAAATTTATGAGAACATTAATAAAGTACACGCAGAGCTTGCACTGTAGAAATTATTCAGGTTTGGATTCCAGGGGGAAATTCAGGTTCTTAGGAGTTTTTAATGCATTTGCTTTCATCTTCTGCATTCATTAACAGTTGCTCACTTTTATTCACATCATCTGAGTGCTTTTGAGAAGAAAGTGATTTTCTCAGTATCTTCTCATTGTTGCTGGCACTGACAACAGCCTTGATGAGCCTCAAACGTGGGATATTGGAATCAGAGAATCCCGGGATGGTTTGGGTGGGAGGGGACATTAAAACTTGCCCAGTGCCACCCCCTGCCATGGGCAGGGACACCTCCCACTGTCCCAGGCTGCTCCAAGCCCCAAAGTCCAGCCTGGTCTTGGGCACTGCCAGGGATCCAGGGGCAGCCACAGCTTCTCTGGGCACCCTGTGCCAGGGCCTGCCCACCCTCCCAGGGAACAATTCCCAATTCCCAATATCCCATCCATCCCTGCCCTCTGGCACTGGGAAGCCATTCCCTGTGTCCTGTCCCTCCATCCCTTGTCCCCAGTCCCTCTCCAGCTCTCCTGGAGCTCCCTTAGGGACTGGAAGGGGCTCCAAATTCTTCCCAGGGCTTCTCTTGTCCAGGCCAGCCAATCCCAACTCTCCCAGCATTTCAAATGATCTGATGCAAAACCACAACTTTAAAAACAACCCAAAAATCCCACAATTAGTTCTTCTTTAACAGGACATAATAACTTATGGGGATAATTAAGGACTGTAGTCTTTAATTATTAATAGAGTAGTTGATGTAAATCAGTTTTGGATCAATTGATCACAAATACACTGCTGAACATTCAGATGCTTGCCTTCAGTTGCTTCAGTCATGCTCTACTCTGCCTTGAACAAAATTTCACAAATAAGAAAAATAATCAAACACCAAAGATAAATTAAAATTTAAAAAAAATAGGGAGCGAAGAAAACTAATCCTGAGTCCATAATCTTCCACACAAATTGAATTTAGAAACAAATTGACCAATAAAATATTGGATAAAAATTTCTCTCATCATCCAAAGAGTTGATATGTACCAAGGCCAATCCTATGGAGTCTCTCCCAGCTCTCTAAGATCATTGGGTTTGCTGCCAGCAGCATCCTCTTAAATACATTAATTTGAGTATAAAAACCTTTTAGAGGAGGTTAATGAGCTGCCTTGCTCTAGATTCATAGTAAGATTCCTCTAAGTAGATAAAATGAAACTTAAGCTCAGCAAACTGCCACAAATCATTCTTCAAAAGTAATTTTTAATCAGAATTAATTGGGGAGTGATAAACCACATGAATTATTCTCTATGGATCTGATTGGACTACGAGCAGGGGCCTCTGAAAGCTGGGAGGTAGTGATGCTCCAAGAAAAGAAAAAAAGGGATATATTTGAATAAAATGGCAACTTTTAGGCAAGGATTTGCTCCTTGCTGCTTGAAGTCCCCTTCTCTGCAATTCCCATTTTTTACCCAGGATTTCCAATGTATTTGAGAGCCTGTTTCCTTCATTAAAGACCTTTTTGTGCTTTTTATTAGGAATATACTAATTAAAACCAGATGTAGCAAGCTTAGGCTCTAATTTGTGAATTCTGCGCCTTGAGCTTTGCTTTGCGTTTGTGTTAGAATTATTTTGCTTTTCACTGGTATTTTCATGGAACTCCTGTTGTTCCCCCTCAGAATTCCAACAAGGCTTCCTGGAGCCCCAAACACAATATTTTCAATCTGCTCCAGGAAACAAACCCACGAACAACAGAATCTTTAGGGAAATTACCAGCAGGAATTGGCTTTTCCCTATAATGGGATGTTATTAGGTCTTGCTTTTTAAATATTAACAGTATTAACCTCTGCTTTTCTTCCTTTATTTATTAAATTATTGAATTATTACTGATTTAAATGAGGAAATATCAGAGGTCCAATTCTAGTGAAGAAAGAGACTTGTGTGAATTCCTGCTTAGTTTATAAAGGTGGTTTTGTCCTGAAAATGTTTGCAGAGAAGGAATCTTGCCTAAATAATGCCAATGAATCCAAGGCTCTGGAATTGGCCTTGGATCAAATTGGTATTTGATGGAAATGCTTTGATTCTTACAATATTTTCATTCCAGACCTTTCCTGTGCTCTTTGCCCTATTCTGATCAGATTTTTCATGGAACTTTATCCTTTCTTTCCTTTGAATATCCTTTATTGAATATTGAATATCCTTAAAATAACTCGACAGAAGAGAGCAAAATAAACCAAAGCCATTTTAGGCTGCAGGTTCTGGCCCTGAGGATACACAGGGGAGCAGGAATTCTTCTTTTCTTCACCTCCAAAGCATCTTAGAGATCCCATAATGAGCTAAAACAATGGATAAAAGAAACGGTTAAAATTCCTGGATATGGATAGAGAGAGAATACCAAAATTGTTTTTTTTTTTCCCAGATCTGTTATTAAATCTCCATTTTTTTTCTATCTATGCCTATAGATAGGCAGGTTTCTTTTGATATTTTCTTTTCCTTGGGATGACAAGGGCCCAAGAGTTTAGAGAGTTTAGAGTGGCAAGTTCTGGCATTCCAGAGATTCCTCCTTGGGCACCCAGGACACCTTTCAGGGCAACATTTGGCTCATCCCTCCTTTGGCTGTTGCACGACTCATGCACAAAACTGAACTGCTTTGCCAGTCACAGCCTTTTCTTCCTTAAAATGTGATTTATGGATCCTGGTGCAGGGAGAAAAGATGCTTGGTAGGAGTAAAAATCTCCTCTGAAAGCTCATTGCAGTGACAACAGCGCAGCCTCCAGCTGCTGGAACATCTGGCCCCCCAAAAAAGCTGTGTGTCCAAGTATTACAGGAATGCCAGGCATTTTTCCTTCTAAAATCATATTCCTGCTTTTTGTGTTGGCGTCCTGAACTTTTATTCTAAGATCTCTTACTTTCCTCTGAGTTTCCTCCAGAAGTAATCAGAGAATTCCCTACCCTTTGGGATTTTTCCCCATGTAATTGAAGATTATTTCAATTTGAAGAGCAGTGGTCCTGCATGTGCCTTCCTGAGTAAAGGCTCCTGGAGGGGCTGGGAGTGGGGAATGTGCCTGGATCATTCCCATCCCATGGAGGAAATCCATGTGGATGACCTTTACTTCCTCTCACACATACACAAAGTTATTCTATCAAGCACTAACTGCTATTGGCCGAAGAAAAATGGCAATAAAATCCATTTTTCCAATTATTTGTTTCAAAATCCAGCTTTGGGAACCCCTCTTATTCAAGACCTTTTCCCATGAGACAGCCTGTCAAAAGGAAATCCAGGTTTCCTTTGGCACCTGGGAAGTTTTGGCCACCACTGGAGGACAAAGTGAACAATTCCCATTCATCTTATTTCTTCCTACCTGTGTTTCTCAGAAAATTCCTGGCACTGGGGGTACTGGGAGTGGGCTGGGCAGTGATCAGTATCAGTGATGTAGTGATATATCAATTCAAAGCAATATGAATCTAAATATGAATATTAATTAATATATGAAAATAGCTACTAATACAATATAGTATAATATACATATAGAAATATATATTATATGTTGTATATTTTATGTTAAATCTTTTTAAAATATTAATTTAATATTAATATAAATTTTCAAAAAATCAGGGCTACAGATTCCTGAGGCAGCCAATGGTAAACCAAGGTGAGGAGTGGGAGTTCCAAAGGGCTTGAGTCAGATAAGGGTGTAAAGGAGCATGGAAGTGAAGAAATACAGGAAATAAAGGATAATTGCTATGGCTATCCCAAATTTCCAGGCTTAGGTGTCTGTAGGACACCCAGTGAAACCCCTTCTAAAACAGGCCAATGGCAGCTGTGCCATCAGAACTGGAGATCTGCAACAATCTGGAAATTCTTACTAGCAAAATCGGTCTGGTTCTAAAAGCTGCTTTATGTGCCAGCCACTAATTGGGAACATTGAAGCTGCCATCTGCTAGGGGGAGGGAAAAAACCCTCAGCAGCTCAATCCCAATCCTGCCGTTTTCCTTGCCCCATTAGCAGCCTCGGGCTTGTGGTTAAGGGTGACCCTGTGAGGGAGGTGGAAAAGATTTCAAATTACCAACTGCATTTCACTCTGAGCAGCAAATCTAGATTCAGCTCAGGCTGATAATGCTAAAAACTGGGATCATCAATGATTATATGACAGCTTTAGGAGTTACTGATGATTTTTATGCTCATCCCAAACATGCCACTGGTGATTTTTGGTGACAAGGTTACAGTGCTGCTGTCACACCGAGTAGGGTTTACCAGCCTCGCTGGGTGTCCTGCCATTGAGTTGTGCTTGTGCAGTCACATGGAGCCAGAGGTTAATTACTTTATGCTTCAAGGGCATCATTTGTTGGCCCTTCTTGCAAAGGAGTGAAAAAGAACAGGTTGATCACTGAGAGAATGGAATGGTTTGGGTTGGAAGGGACCTTAAAGCCCATCCATGGGCAGGGACACCTTCCACTGTCCCAGGCTGCTCCAAGCCCCAAAGTCCAACCTGGCCTTGGGCACTTCCAGGGATCCAGGGGCAGCCACAGCTTCTCTGGGCACCCTGTGCCAGGGCCTCACCTCCCTCTGAATAAAAATATCCTCAGTGCTCTTGTGCTGGGATTAGGGAGCACCCCAGGATTTGTGCCTCGTCCTCCTCCGTGGGAGGGGTTGGGAAAGGTTTGGAGACAGTGGTAGCAATGCTGACCCAACTCCCTTTGTGTGGGCACACCTACCCTCAATCACAGGAGGCTGGAATTCAGCCTGGTAATTCCTGAGATCATCCATATTTATCAGCCCTCAATCACAGCAGGATTTAGGAGACATCTGTATTTCTTGCACAGAACAAAAGGCAGGTATGCTGCTGGAATATTAAGATTAAGTGCAGCTCTTTCTCTTCTTTGACAGTCATAATGCAACTCTTGAGATGTCATAGATCTCTTTCTAATGAAGTGTCAAAAATATTTACCTTCAGGACAAATTACAGGAATAGCAAACATCCTTCCTAAGATTAGAGAAGTTTGGGACGTTCCTGGGAGCAGCTCACAAGCTCTCTCTGCTGGTCCTGCCAAGCCAGGTGTCCTTAGGTTTGATCCAAAGAGCAGAGAAAGGGGGACATGCAAACAACAGAGTTCAAATATTTGAAGCTGGAATCTGAACATTTTTCCAGCCTGTTTGGCACCTATTTGCTCATCTCTGGGTGGATGTGGAAAGAGCCTGAACTGTGATGGTGCTGAGGCTGCCAATGGCTCTGGGGTGCCACTGAGCTCTCAGAAGTGGTGACAATTAACTCAGAGCCTGTCCACCAGCTCGAGGCACCTGAACTCTGCAGGACTTTACAAGCTGTGAGCTTCAAATGTCAAAAGGCCTCTTTCGCTGGAGTTTAATGCCTTAAACTCAGCTGCAAGACTTAAACATCTCATTAGTGCTGAGCTCCAGTGCCCTGAGCTTTGTGCAGAAGGCCTGACTTCATTTAATGCCTGTGCCTGCAGCATCAATACCTTAATTTGGATCCAAATTTTGTTTGTTTTTAGTCACACACATCTCCAGGCGTGAAATGCTGAAGGTGAAATTGATTTCTGGTGTCATTAAAAGCAGCGACTATTAAAAGCCGTAGCTTTTATTGAGAGAATTTGCCAATATTAAAAATATGATGGGCTTCTGACCCAGATGAACCAACCTCATAAATCCATTTTAACAAAGAAATTGGCTTTTTATTGGAAAGGCATCATGCTCCTCTCCAGGGCATCTCTAGGGAGCCTTTGGACTTCACTGGGCACTCAGTGGCAAATTTGGCTCGCTCACAGGTGACCCCAAAGGAGGTGGATCAGACATTGCTCCTGTGGCTGCTGCTGGGTCCCTCATGTGCCATCTGGGGTTACAGGAATTCTGGTTTTCTTTCCCTCCAAGCTCCATTACCAGCATGCAAAGCTGAGTGTGGATAAACCAGAGGGTTTGGCCAGGCAGGACTTTTCTGGATTGGTCATGGCTTTATCCTGAGCTGTGTTGTACAAACTGAACTTACCCTGGAATCCCAGGATGGTTTGGGTTGGAAGGGAACCTAAATCCCATGCATTCCACCCCTTCCATGGGCAGGGACACCTTCCACTGTCCCAGGTTGCTCCAAGCCGTGTCCAGCCTGGCCTTGGGCACTGCCAGGGATCCAGGGGCAGCCACAGCTTCTCTGGGCACCCTGTGCCAGGGCCTGCCCACCCTCCCAGGGAACAATTCCTTCCCAATATCCCATCCATCCCTGCCCCTGGCACTGGGAAGCCATTCCCTGTGTCCTGTCCCTCCAGAAACAGCTGAGGTGCTGCTTTAATTTTTGTCTTTGTTTCTCACCTTCCAAACATCAACCTGGTGTTTTCCTCCAGCCACTTCCTTGAGTTCAGGTTGGATATTAGGACACGTTTCCTCATGAAGGAGTGGCAGAGCATTGGAAGGGGGCTGCCCAGGGAATGGTGGGGCCACCAGGCCTGGAAGTGTTCAAGGAACAATGGATGTGGCACTGCACAGTGTGGTTTAATGGGCAAGATGACGATCAAAGGTTGGCATGGATGACCTTGGAGGTGTTTTCCAACCTTAAAAGTTCCATGATTCTATGATATAGCCTGTTTTCACATTCATTTCTTCCTTCAGCAATTTATTTATGTGGAAGGTCAACAATTTTCCCGACTCTTCACCTGTCCAGCTCCCATCTGCTGGCTCTGGGATGTTGTAGAGTTGTATTTCCCTGTGCCAGTTGGAAAGCTGGAATGCTCTGGAAAAGCCCACTGATATCTTTACTTTTTTGACTGACAGAACAGAGTAAATTTCAGAAAGCTTTTTAACCTTCCCATCTTTCCTAAAATTACTAATAAAGGAGTTTGAGCTCACCCAGGAGGCAGCAATCTTGGTTTTAAAAGCCTTAAAAAAAACCATGGAGCTGGAGAACAAAAACAACTTAACACATTTTATATTTATGCTTTTGGTAGTCGAGTCAAATGAAGCTTTGTGAATTTAGAAGAAAGCAAAATATTGAGAGAGGGTGGGAATTTAACCAGTTGTGTGTCCGTGATGAGTGATAGCCAGTGTCATTCCAGGAGCTCATCTTTTGGGCAGCTCTGAATGAAACCGGTTTGCTCTTTCCAACTAAAGCAGGCTGGATATTATTCTTTAAGTGCTGGATGGTTCTGTCTGGGAATCTGGGCTGATAGGAGTTCGAGTAGCATGGAGCATTCACAGCTTTGAGTATCTGGATTTCTTATCTGGTGCAGGCATTCCCTGAAAAATTATCTGAAAATGAAAAAAAAAGAAAACAAAAAACCAGAAGGGACAATTTCCACCGTATAGAACTTGTTCAGTGCTGGTGAGGAAACAATTAATGATGATTAATGGCCCCCTATTGAAGGTTTAATGACCTTGCACAGATAATTTTCTTTTAGTAGCTGTGGTGTTTCATAAACAGCTCTGTGCTCTGCTCTCTGTGAGCAGGGATAGGACCCCAGGGAATGGCTGGAGCCTGGTCAGGCTGGAGCTCAGGGAAAGGTTCTTCCCCCAGAGGGTGCTGGGCACTGCCCAGGCTCTCCAGGGAATGGGCATGGCCCCGAGGCTGCCAGGAGAATCTGGACACAGCTCCAGGGATGCCCAGGGTGGGGTTATTGGGGGGTCTGGGCAGGGCCAGGGGCTGGGTCAGTGATCCCTGTGGGTCCCTTCCAGCTCAGGATATTCCATGATTCTATGAACTCTTCATGCTGACACAAACCCTTATTGTTTTTCCTTCTTAAATTGTGGCACAGTATGGATTTTCCATGGATTTTACATGCACCTTTTCAAAGTTAAGGCTGGTTTTTATTCCAGCATTAGCTTAAGCAACAGGCCTCAGGAGCAGTGCCAATATTTCCATAAAAACCTGCTGATAGACCCTGAAGTGTCCCAGATGCTGAGGCCATGACCAAGACTAATGAGTGCTCAGGCATTAATTAGCTCCCACCTCGCTGATCCCTGGAAGGAGCACAAGAAAGCTCTGTCAGGGTCCTTGGAAACACTTCCCTCTGCATACAGGTTGAACAGGAGCATAAGGAATGAGGCTGGAGAGGCCAGGATGGGGCTACACAGGGTTTTCAGGAGCAGGGAAGGTGGAAAAACCATTCCTGGGGCTGTCTGGTTGATGCCAGCTCTGCATTCTGATCCAGTTCAGCAACAGTGCCAGGGCAGCCTTGTGCCCTGAACTGAGGCACCCAGCAGGTCCCTGGGCACCACTGCAGGAACACCACTCAATCCTTCCTTATTTTAATAAAAAGTTATTTGATTGTGCCAAAAATACCTGTGCTCCATCAGAATATCTCTAATATGAAGGACGTTCTTGTGTAAGTCTGTGCACGAGTTGCTGAGATGGTTTTTTCTTTGATATTTCCTTTTCAATGAGAATTTGGCAGTGGAGGTTTCTCAGAATTAAGCAGTTCTTAGGTATTGTTGCAGACTTGAAAGTCAACTTATATTTTTTCTACTTTTTAATTTTTTTTTTCTTTCTTCGGGAGCAGTTTAATGCCAACAGAGGAGGAAGAAATTGCTGGAAAAGCAAAACTGAGTGCAGCAAAGTTAAATGAAGCATTTAAAGTAGCAGCCATATCTGTGCTCTGGGATCTGATGTTTTAAATGTCAGACTGGCAGAAATTTGCTGGGCCAAGATGTAACTTTATTTAAAGGACAAGGTTAATGACTCCTTCCATGCATATTTACCTTGTTTGCCTCTGCTTGTTTCGTTTTCCCCATTAGGCCGATGATAAAGACACTGGGAATTACAGTGCCATGCAGTACAGGCTCATCATTCCCCCCATCAAGGATGGCAAGGAAGGCTTTGTAATCGAGGCTTACACGGGGCTCATCAAAACTGCCATGCTCTTCAAAAACATGAGGAGATCCTATTTCAAGTTCCAGGTCATTGCCACTGATGATTATGGCAAAGGACTGAGCAGCAAAGCAGACGTGCTCGTAAGTATCAGCCAGGGATTATTATTATGGAATATTTCCTGAGGAAACTCAAACACTGCAGAGAGTTTAATTCCAGGCAGGCCTAGAGGAAAGCCATAAAGTGCTTGTGCTTAACTTTTTGAAGGCACTGGAATAAAGCTTTTCATTTCTTAAACCATAAGATTTTGTGACCTGTTGGAATGAGTCCAGCGGAGGCACCAGGATGATCAGAGGGATGGAGCAGCTCTGCTGGGAAGAAAGGCTGGGAATGTTCAGCCTGGAGAGAAGAAGCTTTGGGGTGACCTCATTGTGGCTTTCCAGGACCTGAAGAAGCTACAAGAAACATTGAGAGAAACTTTGGACAAGAGTCTGGAGTTCCAGGACACAGGGAATGGCTTTCCAGTGCCAGAGGGCAGGGATGGATGGGATATTGGGAATTGGGAATTGTTCCCTGGGAGGGTGGGCAGGCCCTGGCACAGGGTGCCCAGAGAAGCTGTGGCTGCCCCTGGATCCCTGGCAGTGCCCAAGGCCAGGCTGGACTTTGGGCCTTGGAGTAGCCTGGGACAGTGGAAGGTGTCCCTGCCCATGGCAGGGGTGGCACTGGATGGGCTTTAGGGGCCCTTCCAACCAAACCCATTCCATCACTCTATGATTCTGTGTCCCTGCTGGCCATGTCCAAGTTGTCTTAGTTGCTTATATTAAGGAATAATTTTGGGCTGAGAATGAACTTTTCAGTTCCTGAGAAAGCAGCATTTCAGAACTGGCATCACCTTTATGCATCAGGCTTGTGGTTTTCTGCTGTTCAAAGAACATTGACTTAGTCCAGGCACTGAAACCATCCAAGCTAAATTTCCTCAAAGCCTATAAACTTGATGGATTGGCTCAATATTAGCATAATGTGACAGGGATGGAGTGCATTATCCACTTCATGGGAACACTGTCAAAGGATACGGATGAGAGCCAGAATCCTTGGTGTGGCGAGTTCTGCAGGAGTTCACCAAATAAACATAAAAGATGATGCCCTCATGGTTGACCTCCCAAAATGATGGGGCATTCTCAAGTAATTTAGGTACTAATGGGATATTAAAATATAGCCAGAAGGAACTGACATTAACATTAGAAAGTGAAGGATGTCTCATTAATTTATAGAGGTTTCTTTCTGATGTCTGGCTGAGCGATGAGCAGTGCACCCAGTTGCTTTGAGCAAGGCCTGGAAACGTGGAGGAGCTGGAGATACAATTCCAGACCGACCCCATCCTGCCTAAAACACTGGCACATGGACCTGTTGGAATGAGTCCAGAGGAGGCACCAGGATGAGCAGAGGGATGGAGCAGCTCTGCTGGGAGGAGAGGCTGGGACACTTGGGATTGTTCAGCCTGGAGAGGAGAAGCTTTGGGGTGACCCAATTGTGGCCTTCCAGTGCCTGAAGGAATCAACAAGAAATACAGAGAGACAATTTCCAAGACAATGGGGAATGGCTTCCCAGTGCCAGGGGCAGGGATGGATGGGATATTGGGAATTGGGAATTGTTCCCTGGGAGGGTGGGCAGGCCCTGGCACAGGGTGCCCAGAGAAGCTGTGGCTGCCCCTGGATCCCTGGTAGTGCCCAAGGCCAGGCTGGACTTTGGGGCTTGGGGCACCCTGGGATAGTGGAAGGTGTCCCTGCCAATGGCAGGGGGTGGCACTGGATGGGCTTTGAGGTTCCTTCCCCCCAGGCCATTTTGGGATTCTCTGATTTTATGCACCAAGTGCGATCCATACACTAAGATCCTTTCCCATGAATTTAACAGGATTTTCCTGCCGTGGGGTCAGGGGCTCAGGCTCTCTGTTGTTTTCTATTTGTTTCAAAACCAGCTCAAAAAGTGCACAGAGAACAGAGAAATTAATTTAATTACTCCCATGCAACAGAATAAGATGTAAGGGAAGAAGATAGGATTGCACTGGGAGGAGGTCAGGGGAGAAGAGGCAGGTCACCACCAGAGGGACAATGCTGGGAAGAAGCTGAGCAGAGCAAAGTATCCTCCAGAACTGGGACCAGGATATTTCTCCAGAGCCTGGCACTGAGAATTCTAGAAGCAGCAGGACCTGCCAAATCCCCTGGTCAAAGGTCTTCACAGTGGTGGGGACAACCCATGGGAAGAACACCAGAATGGCTCAAGTCAGACACCTGTGGCTTGACAGTTTGCATCCATGTGATGGAGTTTTCCTTGTCAGCATCCGTTAGATGAAAGAGATACAAGAATTGTGTTTAGAAACGAGTTTGCTGCAAGGAAGCACCTAAAGGTGCTGAGGAAGTGTAAGTAGTGAATATTCACTATCATTATTTGAGATCATGGATACCATCTTTATGATGTCATAGATACCATCTTTAATCAAATGTTTATTGAGGTTTGAGGAGGTTTCAAGGCCCCTCCTCATTCGGGTCCCAGCTGCTCCCTGAAATCCATTGCTGCCATATCACAATCAAGAGTCTTTGTAGGCTCTGCCTTGCTGAATTTAAAACTTGGGAAGTGCCTAATGAGCAAAGCTTGGGATCAAAGGGATATTGCTTGTGGGCTAGAGGTTACCAACAATTTTCTGCTTTGCCTGCCTTTACAAATGGGGATAACAAGCAAGTTAATGTTACCATGGAAACCTCAAATGTCGCTTGATTTTTGTCCAACACCCTTGGTTTCCTACAGCTTGTCATGAATGTGTGTTTATCCCTGGTTTTATACATGAACAAGTGATGATAATTGTGATTTCTTCCATATTGAAAGAATTACTGCCTTCGTTTTTTGTGTTGCCTTTACACTGTTTTCAGTTCCTGGGTGCACAGTGGTTGCTTGAATTGGCTAATGTAATTAATTCTATTAAATTAATCATTGCTTTCCAGTTCCGTTGCATGATTTTAGTCTAAAACTTATTTGGAGCTCATTATAATTCTGTGTTTCTTACACAGAAGCCTGTACGTGCTGATCAGGGCATCTGATGACATTTCAAGAACATTTAAATATTTAAAGTTGAATTAAGCTTCAAAGCTGGTGAATCAGTGTTTGATGTGGAAGCACATTCAGGCTTTTCTGCTGCTGTGCTTCCAGGACTCCTCTTTGGAAAATCAGGGCTTGTTTATTTCTTTTAGAATCAACTAACCCTTCATTTTTAAATTTATCAGCTTTAACTTTGGCCTAGTTTTCCAAATTTTCCTCCAGAATCCTCCATAGGATTGGAGTGATGTTGGGTTCATAGTAAAAAACAGTAATTGCCAGATATTTGCTCTGAGGTTACACCATGCCTCAGTGGAAAACTGAAATTTAACTTTATTCCAACAAAGTACACAAGTATTGAGTGGATTAGAGGCATTTTGTCCTGCTTTTTCTTTTTTATTTTTTTAAGGAAAAAGCCCAGTTGTGAAATGTGCAGTTTTGTGATAGAGGGAGAAGCTAAAACAATTGGAGATTAAAATAAAACCTCTCACTGATCGCTTCAATGTAAATAAACTATTTCCTTCCTGATTTTCTAACAGAATAGCATTGATTTTGTGGAATTAATCCTGAATTTCCATTTCCCTTGGTGCACATTGCATGGCTCCAAGGGAGGATTTTCCTGGCTTCCAAACCACCCAAATGCTCAGAAGTAATTTTGAATACAGCCCGTGGGACATCTGGGATTCTCTAACTCAAATCTAAACTAAGAGCAGCTTTTGCTGTCCCCACCTTAAAAATCCATAATTCTGATGCAGACCTGGAATCACAATTCCAGTTAAATCTTTGATGTTTATGGGCTTTGGCTACAAGACTTCCCAGCTCTCCTATTTGGGATTAAAAGGCAAATCTGGATTTCAGGTGTGGAGGCAGGAAAGGAATTTTTCCATTGCTGTTGGATGGCGAGGGGGCTGTGCCTGGCAGTGCCCATTGAATTTCCCTCTTTTTTTTCCAGGTCTCTGTGGTCAATCAGTTGGACATGCAAGTGATCGTCTCCAACGTTCCTCCCACTCTCGTGGAGCAAAACAAAGACCAACTCATTGGGTAATCAATTCATTTCCTCTCCAAACGTCAGACAATTCCCTGGCTTTGGGATTGGATGGATCAGGAAGTGAGGGAGTCACTTTATCTGGTCAGTAAGAGCCCCCAGACACCACATCAGCAGCAGCTTCCAGGGGTCAGGTTTGCACTTCTGGCTCCTTTTTGTGACACAGAGACAATTTTCTCTACTTGCTGTCATGGAATTAGCCAATATGGGATGGAAAATGCTGTAGGAAATAGTTTATAACCAATCTTTGTCCCTTTTTTTGTCACTTCAATCAGTGATGAGTGGCACTTCTCAGATTCCCACAGGTCTGGTCCATCCTGCTTGTTGCTGTCCATGGAATTTGAAATACCTTGGGGTTGATGGTCCAAAAAGTTGTTGGAAAAGTCTCTGAGTGCTTCATGTTTTCACTGGGCTAGGAAAAATTCCTGATGGATTTGCTCCTGGGGATGTGGGACATGTTCCCCTTTTCTCCCTCTGTTTTAGGCCAGGTGTGTGTTGGCTCTGAGAGATTTGAACACCAGAACCACCAACAAAGTTGTTCAGGCAACAGGCTGAACTCACAGGGACTGCACTTCCTGGAACCAGGAATGACTTTCTGAAGGGAGGGATTGCCTAGAAATAGGAATAACTTCCTGAAACTTGCCTAGAACCAGGAGTAACTTCCTAAAAGGAGTCTCTACCGAGGTGGGGTCAAGCTCTTTTCTCATGTTCAAAAACATGTTACAGAAGGAGAGGAAACAGCCTCAGGCTGCACCAGGGGAGGTTTAGATTGGATTTTAGGGAGAATTTCTTCATGGAAAGGGTGGTTTCAGCATGGAAGGGGCTGTCCAGGCAAGTGTTGAGTTCCCAGGCCTGGAGTTGTTCAAAACCATGTGGAATTGGCACAGGAGGACATAGTTAGTGGTGAACAGGGTGGTGGTGGTTGATGGTTGGACTTGGTGACCTTGGAGGTCACTTCTAACCATTCTGTGATTCTGTATTTCACAGTGAACAAAGCTTTGGAATGAGTACAAAGTTTAAAAAACCCCACAATATTATCAGGTTTTGAGTTCTTCAAGTCAGCTTGGGAAGCCTTTACCTTCACAAACACCATGGGCAGATCAGTGTAGCTGGAGAATTTCTCTTCTAAGAATAAATTTTTAAGGACAGCCTTTGGCAGAAGAATTGCGTCAACTTTTTTTCAAATTGGCTCATTCATTCCTGAAAATACTTGCAAAGAACAAATATCTCAAAAGAATTTTGTAGCTGTGTACAAAAGTCTATTTCACAGAGAAATCTATTTATTCCACTGCTCTCTTCAAATTTCTCATGTTTTCCTCCTAAATTTAAAAGATCACCCTCTCCCTGTTTATATGCAGATTTAATAATTCGTGCAGCCCATGAAAACAAAATAAGAATTTGTGATGTTTTTGTGTGCAACCACAGGCAAAGGGAAAACAAATTATTTGGATTCTCAGACCGAAGTAGTTTTGCCACTTCAAATAATGCAGTAATTTATAAAAATTTAATGTGTAATTAATTAACAGATAAAAAGACTATCATCAGCCATGTCTAGTGGGATGTGTCCCTGCCTGTGGCAGGGGAGTTGGAACAAGATGATCCTTAAGATCCCTTCCTAACATAAACCATTCTGTGTTCTGTGAATTAAATTAGTCATTACACAAGTTACTCAGCTCTTTCTCCTCTCATTCTGGCAAAAATTAATCCCTAAAATAGAACATTTAGCCAACAGTTGGTGATGGGGAATATTAAGGAGGGGGGGTACATGAGTCATTTGTGGAATTACAGTGATATTTCACAATAAAATAAATAGTGGCTTACACAACTTTGGAGGAGAAGTTATACCAGGTTCTGTCATTTTCACAAGGAGTTATGAGGTATTAAGAATTATATAATTCAGCTTTTCCACACTCAGCACAGCCAGAGATGGGTGGGAGTTAATGGTCCACATAAAGGGAGCAAAGCAGGGAAGAGAAGATTTAAAGCATCACCATTTGGCTTAGGAGTTTTTTGAGGAATGCAATGGACTTGTCTTCCCTGACACTTCCAATAGGATCTTTTGCAGTCATTCAATGTTTTCCTCTAACTGCTTTAATTTCATCAAGCTTTTCATACTCTCTGGGCTGCACATCAATGCCCCATTTGCCATTTCTCTTGCCCACTTTAATTATGGCTGTGCAGAGAGACCTCTTTCTGTCTGTGGCAGGAGGGGCAGAGAAAATTGGCTGAGCCTTCATGGAGAATTCAATGTGTGCTCCTCTCCTTCAGAAAACTTGGTGGAGACAGACACCAGAGTGTTCTTAAATATGGAAGTTTTGGGGAGTGCTGTTTGCTGGGCAAGTAACAGCATTTCATGAAATCACAGCATCTCCTCCATTGGAAGCAGCCCAGAGGCATCATCAAATCTCACTCTGGAAATTCAACTGGAATTAAAGAGCAAAAGTGGTTCTCAGAGCATTTAATTCTTTGGTTTTCCCATGATGACCACTTAAAGCTCTGCCTAAAGTCAAGTAAAGTCACTGCCAAGAGAGACTGAACTTCTCCCATCCTGCAGGGAAAAGAACTGTCTTGGGAATTAAATTCCTCTGTACACTCCTGTATAGATGAGATATCACATCAATTCCTCTGATCTGGAATAGTGGAATGGCTTAAAATGAGAGTTTGGATCAAATATAGAGAGTAAGAGGATGGCTCAGGCTGCAGGAGCTGAGTGGGCACCTGGTGGCACCTCCCTGCTCCAGCAGGGCCATCCCAGAGCACAGGGCACAGCATTGTGTGCACACAGCTCTGCACCAGCCCCAGGGAGGAGAGCCCAGAGCCTCTCTGGACAATGTGCTCAGGGCTGGGCAGTGCCCAGGGCAGAAGTTGTGCCTCCTGTGCAGGGGAATTGCTGGGCTCAGTCCCTGCCCGTGGCTCTGGTGCCATTGCTGGGCCCCGGAGCAGAGCCTGGGCCCTGCTCTGCCCCTCCCTGCACACAGGGACACCCAGGGCTGAGGGCCCCTCTCAGCTGGGGCTCCTCTCCAGGCTGAACAGCCCCAGCTCCCTCAGCCTTTCCTGGGCACCCAGATGCTCCAGGCCCTTCCTCAGCTGCGCAGCCTCCGCTGGCCCCGCTCCAGGAGCTCCTGGCCCTGCTGTGCTGAGGATCCAGAGCTGGACACAGCACTCCAGAGGTGCCTGCAGGGCTGCCCACAGGGGCAGGATCCCTCCCTGCCTGCTGCCAATGCTCTTCCTGCTGCCCCTGGGATATCAGGATCCCCGGGTCTTCCTTATGCAGCCCTCCAGGGCTTGTCCCCTCATTTCATCCATGCTTTTCTCAGTCAGTTTTATGCTCTGAAAAGAATGAGGCAGTTCCTCAGGTAAGGAAGATCCATGCTGAACATCTAACACAATGCAGAAGTGGCCAGTCAGGCCTTTCCCTGAAAATCCAAATGTAGAATCAAGTGCTGATTCTTGGCATTATTGCTGAAGGAGTTTTTTGGAATATGAACGTTGAACCTTCCAACTTAATGGTTTGCATATCTAAAGCTGACTGCCATCATTCTTCAGAGGAACTCTACTTAACACACAGAAACTGTGCCGCACTTAAAAGAGATGTTATAAAATACTACAGCAGTAAATGCTGCTGTAAATTATAGATCATAATATACAGCACATGTACATTGTGCATCACATAAGATTTTATGTCTAATCATAGTATATGAGACAATAAATTTTATATCTGGGAACTGGAACGCACAGTTCAGGGAAGTGTTTCAGATGTGGATGATTTTCCTGCAGTTGTGTTTTTTCTTCTCCTCAGTTCCTGAATTGGTAAAAAATGAGCACATCTCAGCTGCAGGGTATAAATCACTCAGTCTTATTACTTTTCCCACAGGAGAAGTCACATTCCGGTGCTCACTTTATGATTTTTACCAGATAATTACTGAATTAAGTCTGATTACAGCTGATTGGACTGTTTGCCTGTTGGGATGGTAGCAGTGACTTTGCCCTTGAGCCCTCTCCACAGGTGGCACTTGGTTTCCTGCCCTTTATGAAACGTTTCTGAGTCACAGGTCCAGCTGTAGCTGCTTTATCCTTTACCCTTTACATCTCTGACTGGAACATTTTGGGGTCACTTTGCTACTGTCCCTCCACTCCACCTCCCCTCCTTTTTTTCTCTGTCACTGCTTCACACTGTAATGTTTCATTCCAAATTAAATTGCAAACTTAGAAAATGAATAGATTAGATAATAACAGAATTGATTGAATTAGATTAAATAGATCCAATCTGATGAAATAAATAGATTAGGGGAACATTTGCCACCAACAAGCTGTCACCTCTTTTATGTCCAGCCATGGCTTTGCTGGGAGAGTGTCCCAGTGCTTGGAGCAGTGTTCACAGAGCAATCAGGATGATTTATAACTGCAGGCCACCTTTATTAAGTTGGGTAATAGAGACCCAAGCTTCTACAGCTCCAGCTTTTCCACTTGCTGCTCACCCTGGCAGCCGGGAAGCCCAAGTTCAGCGAGCTCCCGCTCTCTGGAACTCTCAGGGCTGTTGTGGTAATGGATCTCTCCAAAGCTCTTAATGCAGTGGATAAAGCTGTAAACTCCTGCATTCCCCAGGAATTGCTGACAACTGCAGGAAAAGCCCTTTTGTGCTGAGATCTGGAGATTGTCCTGGGGGTCAGAGGGGAGACGTCTCTGGGTATTATTCTTTGGATGAGTGCAATGTTCCTTCCGCGACTGGGACAAATGAGGCTGAAATAAAAAGTTGGAGTGTGTGTAGGGGTTTTGGAGGGCAGGGTTTTACAGGATGAGCACAAAGAGAAGGAAAGCAACTTCAGCAGTGTGTAAGAAAGCAAATTTCCTTTCTGGTGTGCAAACCGATCTGCTTGTAGTGGTGCTGGAGTGACAGTGGGACTTGAATCTTAAAGGGCTTTTCCAACCTTAATGACTCCTGATTCTCTGCTTTTATAGGATTAGGATAAGTGGGTATAAAGGCATTGACTCTGGGTTGTTTTCTAAATAATATTATTATGAAATGTTATATATGTTATTCTATGCAGAGGGAATTGTCTCTGTGCTGCTCCTTCCTGCTGGACATGTGTGTGATAGAAAAATAACCTTTGTGAAAGGCTGTTTTATAAAAAAGAGACTGTTTTTAGGCTTGGAATAACCCTAGGGTTATTCCAAGGATATACACACAGGATGAGCAGACCCTTCCCTGAGCTCTATTTATGTTGTAAAAAGGAATCTGGGAGCTGGGGCTCCAGTGTATCCCCCCAAATCTATCACTGACTGCACCAGAGGGGCTGGAATTGGTCCTTGTCTCTTTGGGAAAGTCCAGTTGAAAATCCAGTGGTTTCATTGGCAATTATTAATCTCACAAATCTCACAGACAGAATTTGGCTGATGTGGAGCAAAATTGACGATTAATTAAAGCACTTGAAAAGTCTGTATTGATGCTGATGACGGGGGCTGGATGCTCTTAGCTCTGCATGGTTGCCAAATTAGTATTTTCAAATACCTAGAATACAAATTTATCATTATTATTGCACCAGGTTATTTTTGGGAACTAGAATTTTGGCCAAAAATTATGCAGGACATTGAATCTTCAACACTGCCCATTCCAAGTCTTTGCATCCTGAAAGAAAGAATGTTTGTGGGCTTTTTTTTTTTTTTTTTTTGAAATATTTTATGTGCTCCAAACACAATAGATTGTTAAATTCCTAAAGAACTTCCTGCTGTGATGCCAGGGTGAACCCCTAAATTTAATCCTGTGTTCTCCAGGGTCTTCTCTGCCTGGAAGGGGACACGGCAGCCTCAGGTGGGGATATAAACACGTAGACATGGCACTGAGAGCAGGCTGGGAATGTGGTGCCATATCCCAGATTTTGAGGTTTGATTTGCTGCTTTCAGGGATGTTCTACGAAGTACCAGTTCAGGCATGTTCTGAAAGCCCTTTTCCATTACCTACAGGGGATGTGCAAGAAGGCTGGAGATGGGATTGTCACAAAAGTGGGAAGTGCCAGGACACAGGGAATGGCTTCCCAGTGCCAGAGGGCAGGGATGGATGGGATATTGGGAAGGAATTGTTCCCTGGGAGGGTGGGCAGGCCCTGGCACAGGGTGCCCAGAGAAGCTGTGGCGGCCCCTGGATCCCTGGAAATGCCCAAGGCCAGGCTGGACTTTGGGGCTTGGAGCAGCCTGGGACAGCGGGAGGTGTCCCTGGCCAGGGCAGGGGTGGCACTGGATGGGATTTAAGATCCATTCAACCCAAACCATTCTGGGACTTCATGGAGCAGAATTCCCCAGCTCAGCAGACCAATACCCCTGTATTATTTTGCCTTTCCATTTATTTTGCATCTAAAGATGAAAAAAAATCACCTCAGGATTTTCAGGGAACTTTGGGCCTCAGGATGCCTTGACGACAAAGCAACTCCTCTTGTCCAGTGTCGCTGCTGGGAATTGGGAGAGCTGTGCTAATGGGGATGCATTGGGAGACATTTCCCTCACTACTGAGCAGCTCCAGTGGACTTGGAGCAGTTGGAAAGGCTCTTTACCTGTTCTGCTCCTGCTTCCACCTCTTACACATCCCTTGGGAGGATGGGAATGATCCTTGTGGGATTAACAAGTGACAGACTAATTTTAATTGGAATTCTGCTGATTCCACAGCAGAGCTGCGGATGCTGTTGTTACTTAAAAGTAGGAATCTAAAAAAAAATTGGCCTTTGTGAGTACCACTACAAGCAAATGGCCATTTATTTCCAGAGGAGTTCTAAAACACTACAGTGTTTTCAGCATCACAAGTTCAGCTGAAGGATTTTTCAAACAACTGTACAGGGAACTGCCCTATTTTTTAAGTGAATTCTTAACTGCAGCTTTTCAGTCTTCAGTGTGATTTTATTGTCTGTTTTAACCTAAAGATGCAATTTGTCTGTTTCAAATTGAACACTGCTGCCATTCTGCTGGACTTTGTGGGGTTTCCTGCAATGTCAGTATAGCCAATGGCTGCAATGTACCCATTTCTCAGGAAGTGATATCACAGAATTCCAGACTGCTTTGGGTTGGAGGGGACCTTAACACCCATGCCATCCCACCCCTGTCACGTCAGGGACACCTTCCACTGTCCCAGGCTGCTCCAAGCCCTGTCCAACCTGGCCTTGGGCACTTCCAGGGATCTAAGGGCAGCCACAGCTTCTCTGGGCACCCTGTGCCAGGGCCTGCCCATCCTCCCAGGGAACAATTCCCAATTCCCAATATCCCATCCATCCCTGCCCTCTGGCACTGGGAAGCCATTCCCTGTGTCCTGTCCCTCCATCCCGTTCCCAAACATTCTGTTTGTTCTTCAGTTTTAATAATGTTTTAGACAAAGATATTCTCAAAGACAATGAATTCCAGCAGGATGCCAGGAATTTCTGAGGAAAAGGAATGTTGTTACTGAGTCTGTCAGAAGTGACCCTACATTATAACCTTCCAACCTGATGGAGCATTTCTGTCTTGGGTGTAATAAGAGTTCTGTACAAGGAAACAGAAAAGGACAAGGGGAATTGGCCTCCAGCTCTAGCAGGGGAGGCTCAGCTTGGACAGCAGCAGGAATTTCTCCATGGAAAGGGTGCTCAGGCCTTGGCAGGGGCTGCCCAGGGAGCTTTGGAGTGCCCATCATCCCTGGAGGTGTCCCAGGAAGGGCTGGAGGTGGCACTCAGTGCTCTGGGCTGGGGACAAGGTGGGCATCGGGCACAGGGTGGATTCTGGGATTCTGTGATTCCATGAAAAGCATCTCCTCCTGCAGCAAGAGAAGATGATTAAGTGCTAATTATGGAGGCAGGTCCTTTACATATTTGTTCTGCCTGACACTTTGTGGCAAACACCCTTCTAAGAATGGTTGTGGTTTCTTTTTAGCCATTTACACTCCCATCATGTTTGGTGCGGTTTTATAGTAATCTCCATATCCCAGATTGGTCCTGTCAGGTTTTCCCTGGGGGAATTGTTGTTGCTGAGGTGTCTGTCACAGGTTCTCACCTTGGCTGCCAGTGCAGAGCATGCCAGAAGCAGAGATAAGCAGAGTTTTCCATATCTACAATCAACAGGAGAGCTTGTTCAGAGGCCACCACTCCACAAGCACCGTGTCAGCCAATCTGTATCCCTATTTTCTCTGCAGTAATACCATATATTCACTCCTCAGGTATGACCTGGCTCTGACATAGTTGAATTTTTCAAGATATTATAGAAAAGCTTAAAAGCTTACAATGCGTTTTAAGGGCACACTAAATTTCCACACAAAGAGAAGAGATGTTCCTTGGATAAATGTGAATCAGGAGTCTGGAAAAAACAGGAGCTGGTGGAAATCTTGTGCCAGGAAAAAAAAAAACAACAGCAAAAATGTAACCTCAGCAACTACAGAAAGTTTTGTGTTAAACAAGTGACACCTTAAAGTCACTGATGTCCTTTTTTGTGGGAGATGTGTGCATCCTTGATGGATCAGGCAACATATTCCCTGTAGTTCCCTTGCTTTTGCCTCCCAGCTCAGGTATTGCTTTTTGATTTTCTGATCATATCAATGAGTCCAGGAAATTCTATATTTTCTTATAAGTTTAGATGGAAGTGTTATGCTTCCAAGTGCCCTGGTTTATTTCTCCCTCCTTTTTGTTTGGTGTTTGGTTTTTTTTTTTTTTTGCACAGAGTTGGTGATATTTGCATTTATGCCTTTGTGTATAAAACTCTCTGTGGGCTTTACGTGAACCTTTCTTGGTCCCACGTTGAAAACCTCATCAACCTTTAGCAAGTCTGGTTGTTGTTGTTGGTTTTGTTGATATTGTTGTTATCTTTAAATTTGATCAGCCTTTCTTTCCCCTGCTTCCCCTGTGGAATCCTGCTGCAGTTTATTTGATTTTATTTCCTGTGGTAAAAGTGTCAACCCAATATTCCAATTTCCTCCTGCCTGTAAAACCTGGTGCCTTTTGGAGCAGCAGGTGTTGCAGCCCCTGAAATGTTGTGTGATATCGGAGGGCCAGATGAAATATTCCACCAAAAACCGTTCAAGTGGTTGTTTCTCTGGGTGAAAATTTATGGAATGCACCCTGTGGAAGGCTGGAATGGAAGTGCTGGAATCATATAACTTAATAAAAGGCTGACAGGGGGATTTTGTGTGAAATATAGGTGGTGATTCCCATGAGCCGTTTAAAACTCAACTGGGGTCATAAATACAGAGAGCTTGACTTAAGGACACAATTTTTGAAGACCTCTCCGAGCACTGCTGAGCTTTTCTCAGGAGTTCAGCATTTCAGAGCTTATGTGGAGCAGCTACTCCTTTTTAAAAGTACTCTGAAGGTCAAAATCCTCCTCATCCTATGGGTTTTGCCTATCAGTACCTCATTTGGGCTGGGGTCAGTGGTGAGCGGCACAAGTCAATCACTGCAGCTTTCCAGCTCCATCTTCCCTTTAGGATTTTGGAACGCTACATCCAAGACCAGATTCCGGGGGCGACGGTCGTGGTGGAATCCATCGGAGCACGGAGGTTTGGGGATGGATATTCTGAAGAGGATTACACCAAGTCCGACCTCATGGTCTACGCCATCGACCCACAAACCAACAGAGCCATCATGAGGAACGAACTTTTCAAGTGAGGATTTGTTTTGTTGATCTCCCTCTATTTCCATGGATGGTTTGGGAATCTGTTGGTCTGTTAGAAACTGGTTCAGCATAACGGGAACAGAAAAAGCCATTGAAACAGCTGCTGCATGGATATCCCCTATGGATACCCTGGGAATTTGCCACTTCCTAGTTCAGTCCAGTGCCTTGGGCTAAATTGTCCCAATCCACATGATTCAGACATTGTCACCACAACAGCTTGTATTGGGTTTTGTCCACCCTGTGGAGGAGCTTCCAGCTGAAATTCCTCCAAGGATTTTTCTTCCTATGTACCCAAAGTCCTGTGTGATCTTCAGGCTTTGGTGCTGCAGTGTTGACCTTCAGGCTTCCCACAGTTTCTGTTTGGAACATGAGTCCATTTTTCTTTTCTTTGGAAACTGAGGGAAGGTAAGGGAAGGGAAGGGAAGGGAAGGGAAGGGAA
>VXAX01006398.1:34828-48135 GCA_013399835.1 Leptocoma aspasia | reverse complement strand
TATTTATTAAATAATATGTAATATATGTATTATATTGAGCTTGTGCACAGATTGTTTTGAACCTCTTATTACCCTGAGTTTTCTATTGCTTTTTCAACCTCCCTCCCATGCTCTGAGCCCCCATTTTCTTCACTGTCTTTCTGTTTGCACCTATTCCTTAGGCAGATCTCTGAACAAGATGTGTGTCTCACACATAGTCTAGCACATTTCCTGTTTGCTTCCTTCATCTCCCCACCATCATCCTCTATGCTGTGAGCCCAAGGAGGAGAAAAAGATGGTATCAAGCAGGTGTGGTGTTAGCCCATAGAGGTACTTCACCAGAGCCACACACTTTATGTGTGAAGTCAAAGAGAAGCACCATAGACATGAACAGAACCTGAGAAAGATGAAACAGCCTTAATACCCCAGAAGAATTAAGTAATTGCAAAAATTCAATCTGTCAGTATGTTAGAGCAAGCACTGAGACATTTTCTTCCACCAATTGGGGTGTGTTAAAGAGCTCAAGTCCTTGTATGTATATAAACCCCGATATATCAATGTTTCCATATGTACCTGTGTGTCCATACCATGAACAGTGTGCCAGGCGTGATTGTTGAGTTGTTTTCAAGATCCTTGGCCATTAATTTGACTTCGTTTGGTATTTTGGGGACCAGATTTCCAAGTGGCATTGAGGACTTGGTAGACGGGTACAGGTGTCATTCCTCTGCCCAAAATCCTCACAGATTGGTATGTTTGGTGCAAGGCAGGTTTTAGGGGCAATTCTTGCTGGGGTAAATACTCATTGTAGACCCTGTAATAGAGCTGGGTACAGTGCTGAACCTGAGCCCTCTTCTTTTCCCCTTCCATTTGATGTATTTTGCTAATGAGGTCCAATCCTACAGATGCTCTGCAGGCAATACTGCTATATTTAGCAGAAACAATATGAAACACATAATTTGCCATCAAGTCATTAGGTTACCAAACAGGATTCATGGTAAGCTTTTCAAACACAGAGAAATCCCATTTTCAGAAAGACTTTGAAGCTTTGGATTGATGTAAAGTTCACATGAATTTGACTCTCAAATGTGTTCAGACTCCTTTGAAAACAGCACATCTCTGCTCAAAGAGTCACCTGCTTTTGAAAATACTGACTTGTGTTTGATTGCCATTTCAGAAACCAGAGTTTCTAACCAGAACTCGAGGAAAGGAGGGTTCTCCAGTTTTTTATTAATCCAGCTCTTTAATTTCTTTATTTTCCACAGTGACTGCCCCATATCTTTGAAGGATGCTGCTTTTCATCCAGCAGAACATCTAGATCAGGGAAGAAGCAGAGACACTGCTCTTAAAGCAGCTCCATCTGCCCTTGCCTGCATTATCTGAGTGGAGATTGTCCACTGACATAACACTGCAGCCTGAGAGCAGCTCTGGGGGTTCATCTGGAGGGAAGGGGATGTTTTATTTAATGTATGGCTCAACCCTTGTAGCTCAGATGCCGCTGCGCTGTCTGGAGCAGGGCCAGGTGCACTGGCCGTGATGTTCCCTTCCTCAGCCTTAACTGAAAAAAAAAACAAACCAAACCAAACAAAAAAAAACCAAACCAACAAAACTCCCCAATGTTCTTGAACTTCTGTGGTGGGGGAGTTACTGCAGTTCAGTTCTGTGTCTGTTCATAGGACTTCCCGTGGTTTTTCATCGAACCATGTGATTGACAATGCAGACAGTCTGCAAAGTTCTCGGTCTGTCTCGTTTGTACCCTCGTCCCAACCACAAAATCTGACTTCTGCTTTGTCTGGCAGAAGAAAACAAGATAGGGTGATGTGGTGGGGTGATTCACCGGAGCTGATAAGTGGTGTCTGTATTTAAACTGCCGTTCAAACCGTGATGTTACCTCTGTCTCTCGCATTTTCAAGGACTTTCTCAGGCTGGTTTATTTTAAACTATCTGGGGTTGTCTGTCCCTGTAAGGGGTGGAAAGAAATGCAAATAACGGCTCCAACAGACCTGTTTATGTCAAGGCAAGGAGTTCAGTAACTTAAATAGTGAACATTGTTGTATATTGGATCAAGAAAAGGGTTTGGGTTCAGGGAGACCTTAAAGCTCATCTCATTCCACACCCTGCCATGTGCAGGGACACCTTCCTCTATCCCAGGGTGCTGCAAGCCCCATCCAGCCTGGCCTTGGACACTGCCAGGGGTCCAGGGACAGCCACAGCTGCTCTGGGCACCCTGTGCCAGGGCCTCCCCACCCTCACACACAGGAATTCCTTCCCAATATCCCATCTGTCCCTGCCCTCTGGCCCACAGGGAAGCCATTCCCTGTGTCCTGTCCCTCCATGCCTTGTCCCCAGTCCCTCTGCAGCTCTCCTGGAGCCCCTTCAGGCCCTGGCAGGGGCTCTGAGCTCTCCCTGGAGCCTTCTCTTGTGCAGGTGAACAGCCCCAGCTCTCTGGCTCCAGGGCAGAGGGGCTCCATCTTTCAACACCATCCATCCAAACAAACAGGGCAGTGAAGGAAAAAAAGGGATGATCCATCCCATGCCAAAACTTTTCCTCTGTCATTAAGATTGCCATTTAAGTTGCCTTAGCACGATCTCTCTTTTGAAGTGGTGCTAAAAATCAGGTTCATTGGACTGTCACCAGCTAGGGTGGCAGTGTCTTTCCAGAAGTAAGTTGGAAGTAAGCAGCAAGGCAGAAGAAAATAGACTTGTGCACTGCAGGTTTGACATGCCACTTTGGGAATTTTGTTAACCATGATAAAGCCCTCACCAGTGCTGGCTGGGTTATTGCTGGAAGTGCCCTGAGACTCATGTGGCCTGGTTGCTTTACAGTGTCACCTCCTGTGTGAATGCAGCACACAGCCAGGGCTCAGGGCTCCTGATCACTCATTTGAAGCAGGAGACAAATGGCACAAATATGAATTTAAATATTCATTGGACTGTCACCTGGAAATCTTAAAAAGCTTTTTGAAAATCTTGAAGTTTTTTGACATCAATCAAGCTTTTTACATGGTGTTTAAATCCTGCTGTTACAAATAGTTATAAAGTCACTCTCATAAAGAAGAAACTTTTGATGACTTTGTTTGTTAACAAATTGTGTTTTCAGTGAACACCCTGTTAGTGAAAGAGTGTGGGTAGTTCTTTATCTCAGCAGTGGATGCCTGCCATGGTTAATCTTGCAAGTTACATCATCAAATCATTGAGGTTGGAAAAGCCCTCTAAGATCATTGAGTTCAAACATTAACTCAGCAGGACTGTGCTCACTACTAAACCATATTCCCAAGTGCTGCATCCACACCCCAAAGATGCTGGTGCAGTTCTCTCCATGCTGGGCCTCTAGGATTTCTCATTTTAAATGAATGAGAAAACATGGCCAGCACACAGCTGTGGGTCATTGCAGTCATCGAAAGAATGTGGGTTTGAATTGCTGGCCTGGAATTCTTATTTTTCATATCTCATCAGCAGTGCATTGAGCTGTCTGGAGCTTGCTGTTCAGGTGGACCATCAAAAATCCATCACTCCTGCCGTTATCTACATTCTTTTTATATAGACTCAATCAAAATTGTCTATATGTAGTGGTAGTGTGTGTTACTGCTCTCCTTAAAAGTCTCATTCTCCTTGTCTGCATTTCCAAGATACCCCTGCAGGCTGTTCAAAGGACATGTTGAGTATCAGAGAGTCCAGGCTGACTGCAGTGAGTTACAGCTTTTAATCTGAAATTGATTATTAAATTGCTATGGTACAATTGCAATAAATGGCAACATCGATCAGCCTGAAGAGAGGCTGAATAATAAAATCAATGCATGGCTTATTGCCTGAAAATATGAATGCTACCTGGGCCATTTTATGCTGCCCTTCCAGCTGAGAGATAATGGGATAGTAAGACCTGAGCATCTCAGATGCAGCTGTTGGAATTTCTGATGTAATTTTGCCTACTGTTTTAAGGCTGAAGATGTTTGTTAAGGTGCACAAGAGCCCAAGAATGGTCCCAGGCTACTAGCACAAATTTTTGCAAAGGCAGTAGCTACATCTGTGACCTGAAGGTGAAAAAGAAAGTTGTCTGTGTTAAATTCAACTCAAATTAGAATCTTTAATCACTTCCCCACTGCTTCCCTCCCAGAAGGGCTACCACGGGCTGCATCCCTGGTGAGCAGCCACCCCTGGGGTGAAGAGTGGCAGCTGTGTAAGACTTTCCTCTGGCTGGAAGTGTTGTCATGGTGTGATTGTGAGGTTGAACCATTCATTCTGCTGATGCAGTGCTGAACAGAACATGCTCCTGTCTACACTGACCACAAGCCAGGAAGTTTTGGAAGGAAGTGGGGAAGATTACACTGAAGATAAGCAGAGCAGAATGTCAGGGTTTTTAAAAAAAATAAATACTAATGAAAATATACATGAGGGCTTGGTTGTGGGGGTGGCAGAGGGGGAATACAGGAAGAACTTGGGAACTTGGAGCTGAGTTGGGAAGGGATAGAGAATGTCAATGAAAAGCAGGATCTCGCAAGGCTGGTGAGAAAAGAAAGGCTGGGTGAGTACAAAAGAGAAAAGTTTGCTAAAGAGAGAGGATAAGGATGCAGTAGAAGGGAGCTGGCATGGCAGTAGGCTGGGAGATTGGAAGTGAGAGTGGGGGTGAGTATGGATGTAAGGTACCTAAGGGTGAAAAAACCAAAGTGATACAGAAAATTAAACAAGCTGGTCAAAACAGACTTGGAGAAGAGAGGTTGTAGAGAGGTGGTAGAAAGTGGTTTAGGTGCACAGAATGGCTGTGGGAGAGTTCTCTACCATAAACTGTGTCTGACACAGGAAATTAAACTTGCTGATGTACCTTTGAGATTCTGGGCTTTGACATCAACAGGAGTTAGATGCAGAAGAGCCTTTAACAACCTTACATTTTAGCTGCCTCAGTTCCTTGAACAGAGACAGTGCAGAATCCTTTGGGTTGGAAAAGGCCTCCAAGATCTTGGGAGTCCAGCTGTTCTCCCAGCACTGCCAAGGCCACCACTAACCCATGTCCCCAGGCGCCACAGCTACATGTTTTCTACAACTTTTCTACAAGTGTCCATGGTTTCTGACTCTGAGAGTACAAATAACATGGGAGCATAGAAGTTAAATACCTAACCCTGAAAACCAAGTGTCCAAGAAATGCCCCCTCAAAGGAGACTGATCCAGCCAGAATTCTTTTACCCTTAAGGCAAGGAAACAAGACACTGAGCTCAAGAAATAGGATAGGGAATCCCTTCATTATTAATGGGCAAAGAGGCTCCTTAGCCATTGCTGTGCTTGTTCTGATCATGTCACACAGTAGAGTTTATTCTTAGTCTTAGCCACAGCCTTATAAATAATAAAATGGGTCGTGTTTTATCTTACCCCAGTGATCATTGTAATGCGGCTTTTGCCTGAGACTCTGCCAAGCTCAGACAGGCAACATTTAGAAGTGGATAAAGTGAAGAGCACAGTACAAAAGTAGACTCAGCTCTTTCCAAAATACACACCAAGAGTGAACCTGGTGGGTTTGCAGAGTGCCCTGCTTTTGGAGGGAAAAAATGAGAAAAATGGGAACTTGATGTTGCAGCATGTCTGTCTCCTCTCTGATGACTGGGGACAGGATTCAGGGAATGGCTGGAGCTGTGCCAGGCAGGGTTAGGCTGGATTTTGGGAAAGGTTCTTCCCCCAGAGGGTGCTGGCACTGCCCAGGCTCCCCAGGGAATGGGCACGGCCCCGAGGCTGCCAGAGCTCCAGGAATGTTTGGACAACATTCCCAGGGATGCCCAGGGTGGGATTGTTGGGGGTCTGTGCAGGGACAGGAACTGGGCTGGGTGACCCTTGGGGGTCCCTTCCAGCTCAGGATATTCTGTGATCCTATGATATCACAAACTGTGTTTATGCTTTCAGCCTTTTCAGAGGATTCCCCTGCTAAGGAGCCCAGTACAATTAATCACAAAATGTTTTTTAAGGAAAAATACAATAAATAGGCTTGTACATGCACAAGCAAGAAGGCTTTTGAGGGGCTGCTGAAAATGAGTTTTCGGTAAGACATTTGTGTTTTGTAAAGGATTCACGTGTTTAGTCTGTTAACAGGCAAATGGATTGTGACCAACAGTAAAAGGCTTGAATACAATATGCTAATGTAGCATTTGATTCAAAGAAGAAATTACAAATCATCTCTTTATCCTATAAATATTTTCCTTGGGTTGTAATGGTTTAGTTCCTTCCATTATTTTTTTCACCAAACCTCTTTCTTCAGTGTTTATGTGGGCTGTGTGTTTGTAAGCAGACATGCAAACCTTCCCTCACTGGACTCTGGCTTCTTGTTGCAGAAGTTCCCCGAGCTGAAGTTTAAGTACGTGGAGGAGGAGCAGCCTGAGGAGTTCTTCATCCCCTACGTGTGGTCCCTGGTGTACAACTCTGCCGTGGCCCTGTACTGGAACCCCCGTGACATCCAGCTCTTCACCATGGACTCGGGCTGAGGGACACCCCGGCCAGCCCAGCCCCACTCCATCTTACAGGAATTGAACCTCTGCACCCCTTCCAACCTGACCCCCTCCAACTGCCCCCTCTGACCCCAGAGCCAGTGTCCAGCCCAGCCTCACACTGGGACAGACTGGTGTGGGGCACTGATGGCTTGTAGGCAACCTTGTGTTTATAGTCCGTAACCTAGAGCTTGTTTGATGAAAACGAGGCCTTACACATGGGGTATGATGTTACTACCACCCACAAACCTGATCGTCCTTTTAACTTAACTGGCTAAATGAGATTGCAGGCTTTGATTTGGAAGCAGCGTTTGTATTTATGGCTCTTTGGAGCAGGCAGCTTCCTTGGGTCAAGCTTTTTATGGTCTCTTGGATGCTGCTGTGGGTTGCTCGTTACCCAATCCCTTGTTTCCACTCACAGCCTCGTTTCCCGTGGCACTGTCAAGGCTGCAGCCCTTAAATTGCTGTCTATGCTGTCATCCGAGGGAACTAAGCAAACAGCATCTTAATCAGGTTAGCTCCCAGGCAGATTCAAAACACTTGATTTAGATGTTTGTGGGAGGATTTTCAATAACAAGTCTTTTGTTGTTGTTGTTGTTTGACTGACAAATACTCTCCAGAGGGCAAGAAGCACCTGCTTTCGGAGTCAAGTCCCTTACAGACTTGTTTTTCTGTGCTCCTGTGCAAAATTGTTCCTGGAAATTGAACATGTAAGGAAAGCGGGGGGGAAAAAAGTCCAAAGAAAATCATTACAAGACTGTAAAATAGACCAGTGTCCTGTAAATCTGTGCGTAATGGTGACAGTGTGTTTTGGGGATCCTTGACAAAGCTCTGTGTTTAAAACCTCCTCTTGGCTTTTAAAGTTTTATGGCAGAAGTATAAATTTATCTGAATGTAGAATACTACTCTCTTTTTTTGTTGTTTTCAAGTGCCCTTTCCTGATATACCTGTTTCAGCAGTGGGAAGAGCAAAAGAAGCAGTGTGATTTTGAAAGAAATCTCATTTTTCAAAGTGGGGATCATACTTTGGGGATGCCTGTTGCACACACATGCACCCACTCTCGTCCCACGTGCTGCTGTGTGGGGGACTGTCACCAGTGCATTGCATGCCAAAACTTCAATTTCGAGGAATTAGTTCTTGAAGATGCGTGGCAACCCTCTGTATTCACTGCCTGCTCCAGCATGTTCTGTTTGTTGACCTGAGGAATTGGGTGCGTTTGCTTTCAGAAAGTCCTTTGAATGGCTTTAAATAGAATTTCTTGCACCGTTTCATCCCTCTGAAGGATGTGCTAAGATTGTACTTTCCTTTTATCTGCTTATTTAGAGACAGAAATCCATTTGAGTACTACACAAATGGAAATGCTGGCTTATTAAAAAAAAAACAGAAAACAAAAAAAGCTTTCCAAATTTATTTAGATATAGCTGCAAAGAGATATATACAGCCCATGAGTATTTAGGACTTTGAAATGGCAGAAGCTTTTGAGAAAAGACAATGTTAAGACTGGAGATGCAGTGCTTTCTTAGGCAAATAGGAGAAATGAATGAACCATGACTGAGCTGCACATAAGTTGATCTGTATTTTGGATTTATTCTGTTTTGTTTTGGTCTTTGAGCAAACGTCAAAAGGGGATAACTATTCTTGGTTACTGTAGTGATTTGTAATTTTGTCTTTATTAAAAGCATAAGAGTGTTTGTGAGTCAACAGGGCTGCCCAGATTTGGAAAGGTCAGTCTGAAGATGCACTTTTAAACCGTGGATTCTAAAGCTGCTGGGCTGGCTCAATGTTCATCTGTTTTAAACACCCCGGGGGTGAGCAGAAGCAGAGAAGCCCCACCAGGGCAGACACTGCTCAGCCAGGTGTCAGACTGCAGAAAACCTGATTTGTCTGTGAAAGGGCTTTTTACAAGAGAGGGGCACATAAAGCAGCAGTCTGACAGAATAAGTCCAACAGCTGCAGAACCAACATCGGTGTCACACAGAAAATTCTCTCTCACTGTCCTCCCGTTGTGGTGACACTGAGATGCACAGGGTTTGTTCTGATGGCGTAATTTCCTTGTGTGTTTCACGAAATGCCCTGCTCCCGGGTCCCAGCTGGTTTGGAACAGCTGGAGTTACCACCTAAAGCCAAAACAGCAGAGCCAGACCAAGATTTAGTCAGAAATCCATGCTGGCCCCATTGGCTCTCCCAAGAGCTGGAGTGTGACGTGGGCCTGGCAGTGTCCTGACATCAGCAGTCTGGTATGGTCACAAATACTCTGTTTTTCCTTCACCTTAGGGATCCTTTTCATTACTTTGTGTGAAAGATTTATTATGCGTAATTACAGAAATAAAAAAGATGAAACAGTAAATACAGGGTGGTGTGTTTTATGTCATGGGTCTTGGCATGGTCATCAGGCCCAACCTGATCGAGGTTTTATAATGTCCTCCATGATGTGCAGTTAAGAAGAATGTAATTTTATTTGTTGTATAAGGTAAATCAGTGTCCAAGCCAGTGTCTGGTATAAGAAGGAACATGTCATGCTGCAGTGTCACATGGAACATCACCTCTTGCCAGCTCAGCTTTAATGGTCACAGTGGCCATGGCCTGGAGGGGCACTGGGAAAGTGCAGTGCCCCTTCATGGGGGGAAGCAGAGGAGGGACAGGGTTGTCCACACGAGACCAGACCTGATGTGTTGCTGCACCCTCAGATTCTCTTTTCTGTCCATTTCAGCTGATGGTGTTTCTGGTTTTGGGGTGTGGGGTGGGTGTTGCACCAGGACCTTCTCCTGGGGTGCCCTAACTGTGTCCTTCCAGTACCTGAATGTACTGACAGGAGAGCTGGAGAGGGACTTCAGGAAGGGGCCTGGAAGGACAGAACAAGGGGGAATGGCTTCCCACTGCCAGAGGGCAGGGACGGATGGGATATTGGGAAGGAATTTCTGTCTGTGAGGGTGGGGAGGCCCTGGCACAGGGTGCCCAGAGCAGCTGTGGCTGCCCCTGGATCCCTGGAAGTGTCCAAGGCCAGGCTGGATGAGCTTGGAGCAGCCTGGGACAGTGGAAGGTGGTGGAAGGTGGAAGGGAAGCGGAAGGGGGTGGAGTGGGATGAGCTTTAAGGTCCCTTCCAACCCACACCATTCTGAGATTCCATTACAATATTCTTGCTCTGAGTGCTGATCACTGGTGTCACCACCTGCCTGGGCTCCCTGGGCAGCTCTGGAGAAGGAAATCCATTGCTTCAGGGTTGGGGAGGAGAAGGCAGGTCTGCTCTCAGAGGACCATGCCTTCCAGAAGACCAAACAGGCAGAAAACTCAGCTGCTGTGTAAGTTGTTGGTGAAGTGAGAGTTGTGGAGCCTCATGCACATGTCCCTGGTGAGGCAGAAATCTTCCTCCCTCAGGCAATAGAGTGAAACTCTGATCTTGCTGTGAAAGTTGGGTGGGGGGGGGCACGGTGTTGGAAGATGCATTGGGTATCATTCACTTTGGCAAAAGCAGTCCAAAAACCTGCCAGATTTCTTGGCATTTCTTGACCCTAATAGCCTAAAAGCAAAGAGTATTGGCAAGTTCTGGGGGAAAAAAAAAAACCAAGCTGTTTTGTACGTGCCACTAGATTGTTGATCTACCAGTTAAACAGGAAAGGAAGAAGCAAACAACTCCCCTCCCTTCTGTGGAAACTCTAAAGTTTTTGTACAACCTTTTCTACTGGTTTTATCATTGCATATGTTGTCTAATTCAGCCAAGTAAAGGTCAAATCTCATATTTAGTCAGCCCCAGGCTCTCTCGTAATTGATTGGGCTTGGTCTGCAAAATCTCCACCTTCTGTGCTGGAAGAGCAGGAGTTTTCTAATATATTGCACTTCCTAGAATCACCTGACCACTGCAAATCCTTTCTTATTTTTACCCATTCCCCCTTTGGTCACCTTACCTAAAATTTTGTACCATTGGTACTGGCAATACTGTAAAATTCAGCATCCCAGCTTCTTTTGTGCTTGATTCATTGCCAATTTTGGGATTCGAGGGAGTTATTATTACCATATTTGTTGTCTGTAATTGCTAACAGCTAGCACTGTTTAAGGTAACAGCTGCACATCTGAGAGCAAGGCACAACAGCCCCTGGATTCTGAAGCCTCAGCTCTGGACAGGTCCTGGCAGAAGCCGTGGTGGCTGTGAGCTCTCAGTCTGGTGTCCCTAGAGACTGACCTGTCAGGGCAGGATGTCCTGGATGCCACAAGGCTGGTTGTGGGGGTTAGGCTGGATGGGGCTGGGAATTGTTCCGGGCTTGCCCAGAAGGCTGACTTTTTAGCACTTAAGAGTTACTCATTGGTGGTGCCTTTGCACAGGCCAATCATGGCACTCAGGTGGGTGTGAAGGGTTCAGGGAAAGGATCACAAGGCTGGGAGTTTCCCTGTTCTTTTCACTTTCAGGGACGGAGCCTGTTGGCAGGACATCCCCGGGCTGCTGTGACATCACCAGGGGAATGCTCCAGGGCATCCTCCTGCATGAGACATCAGCACACGTCACCACGTTGCCTGATAACAGCTCTGCCAGCTGAAGATAATGGCATTTCACAGACAAAAGGGCAGCTCTTGCAACCTCCACTGACCCCAGCAGCACAGCTGTACTTCCTGCTGTGACTTTGGGAACAGCGACTCATAAGGAGCAGGGCAAGGAGGTGCCTGGGCAGTGGAGATGATAGTTTAAAATAATTACTGAGTGTTTGGGTTAGAAGGTACTTTAAAGATCATAGGGCTGGAGCTCCTCTGCTCTGGAGCCAGCCTGGCAGAGCTGGGGGTGCTCACCTGCACAAGAGAAGGCTCCAGGGAGAGCTCAGAGCCCCTGCCAGGGCCTGAAGGGGCTCCAGGAGAGCTGCAGAGGGACTGGGGACAAGGCCTGGAGGGACAGGACACAGGGAATGGCTTCCACTGCCAGAGGGCAGGGACAGATGGGATATTGGGAAGGAATTCCTGTCTGTGAGGGTGGCAGGCCCTGGCACAGGGTGCCCAGAGAAATTGATGGGGCAATGGAAATGGCTGCAGAGTTGCATGGGCTTACTCAAAAGCAGCAACCCATGAGTTACATCCCTCCTTTGCAAACCCCTGATTTTGGGCTAGAACTACAGATTTTGGCATCCCTTCACCGGGGATGTCCCTGGAGTAACAGCGCTGTAGAAATGCTTTGCATTTTGAGGGCAGTTAACCCCAAATGCAAGGTTCCAACTGAGACTGCAGCTCATTACCATTCAGCCATAGGTGCTGGGTTATTGCTGGGTGGATTCATTTCAGATGTTAGGGCTGTGCTGCCTGCCTGCAAATGAATTACTCCAAGGAGCCGTGTTTGGTGTTGGAGGCTCTGCTACCACCCATGGACTGTGACAGCACTTACATGTACTCAGATAAATGAAAATGTCACTATCAGTGAATCCAATACACCGTGGACATGCCAAACTGGGACAATTTGAATGAGAGATTTAAAGAGGAGAGATGATTTTTTTTTTAATGCTGCTGAAGCGCACGGCATAATCCTTCATCATCACTTTAAAAACTGTCTTAAAATTAATCCAAAATGAATATGTTTTGGCAGACGTGATGAAATGTTCAGCTGTACATAATGTTTTTGCCAGATGTCTTGGCAAACTAAATGGCAGACTTCAGTCTTCTTGCAGTCACTTTGTGCTGCTGAAAGCCCTGAATGTGATGGCACCCAGGGAAAATTGAGGATCCGGAGAGGAGCAGTGACAAAGTAGGTGACGTCCTGATGATGCTACCCTGGCCCCTCCTCCTATTTATGAAACGACAAAAAAATGCTTTTCAAAGAGCAAAACAGCTTATTTAAAACTGGCAATTTAAACTAGGAACAGCTGTCCTCGGCCTGCTGCTTCTATTTTTGTCCCTGAAGCCATCGTCAGGGTCCATC
This sequence comes from Leptocoma aspasia, assembly GCA_013399835.1. Taxonomy (NCBI): domain Eukaryota; kingdom Metazoa; phylum Chordata; class Aves; order Passeriformes; family Nectariniidae; genus Leptocoma; species Leptocoma aspasia. The sequence continues at coordinate 35,805 of VXAX01006398.1, read as the reverse complement.
CCCTCTCCCGGCACAGCTCCTGCATCCAGCCTGCAGTGCCCCCCCCTCCATGAATCCTGCTGGGTGTGAGACTTGAGGTGCAGGGGACCAGGGTTGCTCAGCCCCACCAGAGCTGTATGTCCCTGTTTACAGACTGTATCAGCTTGAGGATAATGGGAGTAAACCACTCGGGCAAAGCCATGTCTGGAGATTCAAAGCATCTCTTACAAAACAGGTGCTTGAAGGCCTAAAAATGTAGGGTTTTTCCTAAAACAGCCTTGTATGCTGTTTCATTGGTCAGGCTGTTCCTAGAGGGAGGAAAGCCATCATTCCTTGATGTGGGATATTCAGTATCCATTATATTTACTGGTCTGAGATTTGGAATAAATGTTCTGCTTAGTGCCTTCTGTCCTGTCCATGTCTCTGCATGCTGAGCAGTGGAGCAGAGACAACCAACAGAGCTGTTCTCACCCTCAAATGAAGCTCTTTGTGATGGCTCCAGGAAAAAACCCCTCACCTTTCCCTCCAAAAAAGCAGTCTCAAAAGTTTCTCCCAACCGAAACACAAAGTGAAAATTAAATTTAAATTATTATCTTTCTCCTAAATCAAATCTCACAGGCGCCAATTGCCCTTTAAAAGGTCAAACTTTTAGCCCACAAAATTGTAATCAATACATTATTGACCTAAACAACAGCCATAAACTACAGGCTGCCTTTGTCTGCTTGCTTGGCTTGTAGAGCACTTTTTTGACAGGAAAGTGGCCCTGGTGAAGGTGGGACGGAGAGGGCTCATAAAACCTCGCATCCACAGCAGGGCTGGAGAAATGTGGGAATCACCAGCACCCACAAAGAAGGATTTTCCTTCCTTCCTTCCTTGCTTCCTTCCTGCCTTCCTGCCTGCCTGCCTGCCTTTCTTCCTGCCTACCTTCCTTCCTTCCTCCTGCCTGCCTTCCTTCCTTCCTGCCTTCCTGCCCACCTGCCTGCCTTCTTCCCTTCCCT
>VXAX01006398.1:17380-34586 GCA_013399835.1 Leptocoma aspasia | reverse complement strand
CCCTCCCCTCCCCTCCCATGGATATGCATGGGTTAATGCCACATTTGAGGGCACCAGTGTCCCCACTGGTGTGTACCAGAGATGGCAGAGGCACTTCTGGACTGGCTGGGGAAGAAACAAACATTTTAAGGCAACACTTTCCTGCTTGTTGCCACTGCTTCTGTGCAGCCAAATGAAAGTCCAGTGAGTACCTAGAGGAGCAGTGCTATAGAATAGGCCAGAAGCCAGGGTCTTGACTCAAGGAGTGATTAATTAGGTGGAAATTACACTGATTAGGAAGGGACTGAGCCTAGACAGGCAGTTTGGATGTATATATATGTGTATAGGGTGCATATGTGTATATGCAGTATAGATACATAGAGACAGGCTATTTACATGTACACATGTCAAAATGGCACGTTGTTATTTACGATTGATTTTTAAAGATATTATCTATAAAATGACCTCCTGTCTGATGAAGGGCCATGAGTGAGAGCACAGCACTGGCTGGGTTTGGGTGTGTGCCCTGTAGAACACTGCCAAGAGGAAATGGACAAGTAGTGGCCACAGGTGACACCTCAGCTGCATTTGGGGCAGGACTTTGAGGTGACACCAGGCTTTTGCAGGCACTGGGGTGTGCAGGGAGGATCAGGACAGCACATCCCAGGTCAGGAGGCTGCCGGTGCCAGATTCACCTGCTCCGTTACCGGGTGCCGCGTGCGTTTATGTTGTGGCTACAAGCATTAAGTGAGGGCAGATTAGCTGTGTTTGTGCAGATGCCAGCCTTGCTGTTGTGACTTTTCCATCTGCCCCACTGTTGTGTAACCCTCTGCTCCTGCTGATATTGAGCCAGGTAGAAATCTCTTCCTTTCCCAGCCCTCACACCAGAGCAGCTTCCCCAACCTTGGGCATCAAGTTCAAAGCTTTCCCTCCAACACAGGCCTGAAATCCCCTGTCTTGCCCTGTGGCCTTGGGCTGCTCTGCAGTCAACAGACATCAAAAGCCTTGTTTGTACCGGTGTGCTTCAGCATCACATCTGCCTCTGATAATCTTCAAGGGCTGACAGTCCTCTTCAGGTCAAAACAATGTAGGAGCTGGTCCTGGGAAACCCATCTTTCACCTCGCTGGTGTGCAGCAGCAGCAGCCATCAGCAAGAGCAGCAGCTGCCCATGCTGTGGCAGACCCTTACCCTAGCTCCTCCCTCAGACAAGATACAGTAGGATGGAGAACACCCCTGAAATGTTCCAAATCACACCCTGCAGAAACCTGGATGGTGGATCCAGGGCTTTTTTCTTCAGTCTGGACCCCAGATCTGGGGTTCATGAAGTTGGGAATAGAGGCCTGCTACACCTTCTTCCCAATCAGTGGCCCCAGCCCCATGATGGACCCTGGGGACCAGAAGTTGTCCATTGTATCCTCTCGATTTAGGAGACTCAGATGAGGATTTGTCACTTTGCACTCCCAGTTTAAGGTCAGGTGGAGAGGGGTGAGTCTCAGGAAGGGTGGAGAGAGGTTGGGGTTTTTACTGATGCCTTTGCAGCACTGCCCTTCCAAGTTTTAAGAGTGTCTTTGCTTAGTAGCTTTCTCCTACCTCGACAGTAACCCTTGGGATGGCAACTTGGTGGGGTGCGTGTGGGAGATGATGAAAGACAGGGAGATGAAGAAACTTGTACTAAACACTCTGTTGGCTCTTGGCCTGAGACGCTGGGCCTGCTCAAGGCCTTGCCAAGATCGTTTTCTCTGGGAGGATACGCTGATGTTGACAGCCAGGTATTTCTTTGATGCAATTCTGTGTATTCCTGGGGAAAGTACGTAAAGTCCCATTTCCCCGAACACCACGGGGCCACGTCGGCTGCCACAGCCTGGAGCCCAAGCCCGAGCCTGCCTGGAGCCACCCCTGCACACCCCGGGTGCCTCCCTGCACCCTCGCCTCGCGCTGCATTTCCCCAGATCCCTTTCTGGAACCTCCCTGGCACTTTGCTGGCTTGTTCCTTGCTTTCTCATCCCTCTGACATACTTAAAATATGCACACACCCCCTTTTGTGCAAGCTACTACAACCCAGCCGGGGCCCTGGCAGGATGAGCAGTCTCTCCTCCATCCTTTACAGAAATTTCCAGGGAAATTTCTCACTTTTGAGTGATTTTGGGCAATTTCCGTGGTAGTTCAAGGCCTGCGTGAGAGTTTTTCCTGTTTTGGCTTTCACCAAACAAGGGTGAGAATGCCTTCCTTGCTTTGACTACCAAGGCAATGTAGCAAATCGGCCAACTTGACGCCCATCTTCAGCAGAACAGGCCCTCAGATAAAAATGAGAACTGATAGTGCCACAGCTGCAGCCTCTTGGAGGAGAGGAGGTGCTCTGCAAGGTGCCTGAGTCCTGCCTGGTGGAAAGGATTTGGGTCCCCTGCCACTGCCTCTGTCCCCAGAGAGCAGCCCCACGGGGCGTCCAGCCCACACTGACCCTGGGTATGGAGCAGAACTGGTCAGGGGTTGCCCCTGGGGTCAGCCAGCACTTGTGACAGAAAAATTTGCTTCCCAGAGGCCCCTGGATCCCTGGAAGTGTCCAAGGCCAGGTTGGAAGGGGCTTGGTGCAGCCTGGGACAGTGGAAGGTGTCCCTGCCCATGGCAGGGGGTGGCACTGGATGAGCTTTAAGGACTCTTCCAACCTAAACCATTCTGTGATTCTGTGGTTCTATGAAAAAATCTTCCTCAGGGTGGAAAGGAAAACCCAGGGAGAGGTTTGCAAAGACCAGACCACGCAGAGGCTGACCAGAGCTGGGAGGAGCATGAGTCTGTGTAAGCCATGCCTGGATATTGCCCTGGATGGATGCTCAGAGGGAGACAGGAACCAACAACGGCAGCAATGCAACAGGGGAGAAAAGGGAGTTTGTTCTGGGGGGAAAGGTACCAAATTTCGGGGTTTGCCCAAGATAAATTCGAGAGAGGAACCCAGGGGGCCACTCAGGGCAGGGCGTGGCCCAGGTTTCCACCACGCTTCTCATGTGACTTGTTTTTCCTGGGAAAATGAATGCTTCTTTTGCAGCATTCATGAGAGTGGCCCACGCACAGCGCAACCTAAGAAGGGAATGGCCTTTTCTGGCCGCTGTGCTCGGAACAGAATGTCTCAGAACACGGTGAATGAAACACAAATGTGTGAGTGGCGCTGACGCCGCCGCAGCGTGTCACCCCACCAGCATCCTGGCGTGAGCTGGGGGTCATGGCCAGCACACTGACATGTGGAGCAGCACAAGGGAGATGGAGCCCTCTTCTTCTGCAGGACAGGCCCCTGTGGCTCCTCCGTGGGGCAGCGCACCAGACACTGAGTGCACGGAACGCACCGCGAGAGAGAACGGAACATCTGGACTGCTGCTCAGTAAACAAGACGTGGGCAAGTCATGCCCCTCCAGATAATCTCTTGTTCAAAGTGCAAGTTTGCCACAGAAATTTGGAAAAGGAGGTGGAAGGAGCAGGGCAGGACTCCTATTATGCTTGGAAACTATTTAAATATGTCAATATTAAGAGTGCGTTATTACCACTCAAGGAATTCCAGCAAACAAGTCAGTAACAGTGCCTGCTTTACGGGAAGTGCATTTCCTCTTGGCAGTCTCCTGGCTGGGGATTACTGAGTGTGCAGCTCTCCCTCCATCCACTTCACTGTGGAACCAGCACCTCCCAGCCAGGCAGGGCCCCCGAGCAATAGGCTGGGGTGCTGTAACTTGAGGGACCATGAGGGTCAACCTAAGCCCCTTGCAAGTGATGCCCTAAGCCCTGGCAAAGTCTGCTGCAGGTCTGAGGACACAGAGCAGCCCCATGGTGCTGAGAAGCACCACCCCATGCTGTCCTTGGGGTCAGTGCTGACCATAATTTCTGTGGTCAAGGTCACCAGCAGTAGCCCGGTGCTGCTCTGCTTCCCAGAGCATCTGCCTGGATCTTCCATTGCAGCCATGCTGTGGAAAGAGTCAGAGGAAGGAGAGGGCTGCGGTTCAGGGGCTGGACTCCATGCCGAGACCTTCTGAGTCAGCTCCCAGCATCACCACCGATGTCCATGTCATGTCAGACAAGTCACTTCACCTCGGTGACGCCGGCTCGGCCTCAAAACCCTCTGTGGTTCAGCTGTGTGGCAAGGCAGGGTCACTCTCTGGCTTGGGGAAGTTACTGAGGGCCTTTGACTCCTGGTTTGAAAACACTGAGCCCAAAAGTCAGGCTCCTTGAGCCATTAGTAACTGAAGAAACAACCTCTTCCCAAAGCTGCTGAGAACCTTCCCAGGGCTGCTGGGAGGAACAACCTCCCCCTCCTGTCGGAGACGCTCGGGGTGCAGCCGGGCTGGCACACAATCCAGAGAGACACTGAAACTGGATCATTCCCACCAACAATGGGAATTATCTCACGGGAAAGCTGCCCTGTAGAGTGGCCACCCTGCAGCTGCCCCCTCTGGGATCACACACAGGTGCTGCTGACCACTCAGCCACCCAATGCTATTTACACAATAACCCACTAAGGACACAAAACCCCCCAGTCTTCAACTAAAGAGCTGCAATTAACCTGCATTACTCATTAGAGAGGGCCTGGGTATAATCCTCATTACAGAATCTGCATGTTTTCCATCATCTCTGTCCTTTCATCCACACGTTGCAGATGGTGAGCCAAGATCTCAGGAGTTTGGAATGAGAGGAGCTTTACGTTCCCTTTCAATCCAAACTATTCTGGGATTCTGTGATTTTGCCACCCCTTTGACTAGTTTTGAATTGCACTGACTCAGCATTGCCCAGGATGTTCTTTACAAGCCTGATGTGAAGTATGTGAGTGCTCATTATTGTCCATAACACATGGACCATAGTATGAACCCTTTTAAATTCGTTAAAAGCACTTGAATATTTTTAATTAATTCCTTTTCTTTTTTTTTTCAATACCCACCCAATTTGAGCCCTAATCCCATCTCATGGCTGCAGAGGAGCTATAACAAAAGATTAGCTCATGTTTAATGTCTGTTTAGTGCCTGAAAGGCATCTTGAAAATGTAAAATGACACGGAAATACCGAATAATCATACTTTGTTGTCAACACTCTCCTTGAGCAATGCCCTTAAGCCTGCAAATGCTTGCTGCAAGCAAAGCAAATGTCCTGTCATTATTTTTGAACAATCCCAACCCCCTGCCCTGAAGTTTGGAGCATCACAATGATACCTGGCCACCTGGGGACATTATTTTTGCTGGGGTTTTGGGTCTCCCCATAATTTTTCATTGCAAAGCTCAAATTTCTGTTGCTCAATCACTGCCCACAGTAGCTTGGAGGAGCCCAGCAGGTGAGGGGATAATGTGCATGTCCCAGGCACAGATGTCTGCATGGCTGTGGAGCCAAGGGTTGTTTGTGAGAGCACACATGAGGAACACCAGGATGTGGCTGGAGATGGGGCCATATGGAGGAAGAGCAGCACTTTTCTGGGACAAACCTTGCTCTGGCTTCTGGAGCAAAGCACAACTGGCTTTGCAGGAATGAGGTCAAGAGGTACCCATGGACTTTAGCAAACCTTTGACCCTGTCTCCCACACCATTCTCCTGGAAAAGCTGCAGCCCATGGCTTGGACAGGTTCAGTCTTAGCTGGGCTCAGAAGAGGCTGATGACCAGGCCCACAAAGTGGTGGGGAAAGGGGCCACATCCAGCTGGGGCTGGTCACTGATGGGGTTCTCCAGGACTCAGTACTGGGGTCACCCCAACCCCCTGCAGCTCCAGGCTGGGGTGGAGGGGCTGGAATGTTGGGAAAGGCCCTGGTGGTGCTGGTGCCAGCAGCTGGACATGAGCCCAGGGTGCCCAGGTGGGCAAGAGGCCAGTGGCCCCTGGGCTGTCCCAGCCAGGATGTGATACAGCCCCAGGGCAGTGCCCATCCCCTGTGCTGGCACTGCTGGGGCACCTCCAGTGCTGGGGACAGCTCTGGGCCCCTCAGGACAGGAGAGACACTGAGGGGCTGGAGCGTGTCCAGGGCAGGGAACGGAGCTGGGAAGGGGCTGGAGCCCCAGGAGGGGCTGAGGGAGCTGGGAAAGGGGCTGAGCCTGGAGAAAAGGAGGCTCAGGGGGGACCTTGTGGCTCTGCACAACTCCCTGCCAGGAGGGGACAGCCGGGGGGGTCGGGCTCTGCTCCCAGGGAACAGGGACAGGAGGAGAGGGAACGGCCTTGAGTTGTGCCTGGAGACAGTCAAGTTGAATACTGAGGAAAATTCCTCCATGGAAAGGGTGGTCAGACCTTGGAAGGAGCTGCCCAAGGAGGGGTTGGAGTCACCGTCCCTGGAGGTGTCCAAGGAATGACTGGATGTGCCACTCAGTGATCTGGGCTGGTGACAAGGTGGGGATTGGTCACAGGTTGGACTTGATGCTCTTGGATGTCTTTTCCAACCTCATGGATGCTGTGAATCTGTGACTGTAGAGGGGACAAGGCCAACCAAGATATCTGAAGCCTCTAAACCAGAAAGGCCCAAAAGAACTGGCTGGGCATGAGAACTGATATGCACAAAAAGTGAGAAGCTTCTTTCCAGGTGAGGAAAACTTCTCTATAAAAGGTGGCCCCAGGAAGCCTGGATGGCACTCCCAGGACACTGGATATCCCATCAGCTGGATAGATCAGTGCTGGAGCCAGTACTGGGGACTTCTCTTTCTCCCTTTTTTCCTTTTTCTCTTCAATTAATCTCTCTCTTCCCTTTCACCCTACCCCATTATCCAAATCCCACTGCTGTGTGCTTACCTTGGGGTACCAGGGACTGACACACCAATTTCCATGACAAGTGTGTAACTCAATAATAAAACTTCATAAGATTTCACAGACTCTCTGACTTTTGTCATGCCTTTGATGGCAAGCACCTGCAAATCCTGGGTGCTCCCTTCTCCTTAGGGCCAGAATTCCACGAAGTTGCTGCTGTGTGAGGTCCAGCCCCCAATATCCCAGCAGAAAAGTGATGGACAGGATTCCCTAGTCACATCTTTCAGGGGTGGACCCAAGCTGAGCTGCTTCATTTTCCTGTGTTTCACCCCTCATGAAGTGTGTCCTTGCTTGTGATTCTAAATTCTTGCTGAAAAGCCACCACTGGGAGAACAGATATTATTTAATGTTTTGTATTTTGCCCACTGGCAGGGGCAGGGGCCAGGCTCATCTCTGCACTCAGAAGGCATCACACTCCATCATTTCTTTTATTGCTTCCCTCAGATCAAACCAACTCATCCCAGAGCTGTATCCATGTTTTTCTCTGCAGACAGCCCCAGGTGACAGCATTTGGGGCTGCTGGTGCTGCAAGCATCGGCTGGTACCTCCTCCAGCAGGGCACAGTGTGCATTAATCTGCTCCCCACAGCTGTAATTTGACAAAATAATGCCTGGAGCCCAGCTTTGGGATCCCATGGATGGCTCCCCACTTGTGCCAGGCTCCTGCTCTCACTCACAGCTCACTGTGACATGGGGCCAGGTGCTGTGATGTGTGTGGTGTGAGGTGGGGGAGATTCAGTAATGTACTCTGGGAGTCAGTTGTTGGAAAAACAAACGCAAAGAAATCCTTAGAGGAGGCAGCAGAGGAAAGTCCTTCCCCTTGTCTGCCGTGCTGCTGCAGGGTGTGAGTGAGGATGGGCCCTCGCAGCCACCACAGCGCTGGGGCCCCATTAATTATGGAGAGGTGACAGCAGCAATAACTCAGCATGGGAAAGACAAGGAGCTGCTGGAGCCAGCCCAGAGGAGGCCACGGAGATGCTGCCAGGGCTGGAGTCCCTCTGCTCTGGAGCCAGCCTGGCAGAGCTGGGGGTGCTCACCTGCACAAGAGAAGGCTCCAGGGAGAGCTCAGAGCCCCTGCCAGGGCCTGAAGGGGCTCCAGGAGAGCTGCAGAGGGACTGGGGACAAGGCATGGAGGGACAGGACACAGGGAATGGCTTCCACTGCCAGAGGGCAGGGACAGATGGGATATTGGGAAGGAATTCCTGTCTGTGAGGGTGGGGAGGCCCTGGCACAGGGTGCCCAGAGCAGCTGTGGCTGTCCCTGCATCCCTGGCAGTGTCCAAGGCCAGGCTGGACAGGGCTTGGAGCAGCCTGGGACAGTGGAAGGTGTCCCTGCCCATGGCAGCAGGTGGAACAGATGAAATTTTAGGTCCCTTCCAACCCAAACCATTCTGTGTTTCAAACCCTGAGTGCATCTGTCAGGGTCGAAGGTTCCAGACACAGAGAGGAGCTGCCCAGTGAAATGAAGACAAGTGGTGGGGCTGATGGTGGTGCCTGGGCATGGAGCTTGCTCCTAGGTGGGGTAGCAGGAAAGATGCTGACGTTCTGCAGCATAGCCCAGACTATCCTGGTTTCATCCCCTTTGCTCATCAAAGTGTTGTAGCATTGCCTGGTCACTGCAGATGAGGTGGAGGAGGCAGGAAAGCACAGCCACAGCTGCCCCAGCAGCACACCTGGGCTGCCTCAGGGCTCTCTGCATCCACAGCAGGTTCAGGGATGTGGAGAGCAATGCCATGACATCCTTGTCAGCTGAGGGGATGGTCCTGGATGTGAGTGCCAAGGCTGTGCTGGCCTTGTCCCTGCTGTAATTTAAGTTGTGGGCAACCACTTCAGCCCGGGGGTTTAATTTTCAGATAAAACTAGGAGAGGCAAATCCCAGCCAAACCATGCAACTTTTGGCCCTGCAGATCGTATTATACATTACACTGCATCCCGCCATGCCATCCTGAGAAGAGAGGCTGGTCCATCCTCTTTACTTCACCTTCATCACTCCTGGAGCCACGGGGGACACAGACACAGAAAATTTGGGTTGCTCACTGCTTTGCCTGGCTGACAGCACCCTGCAGCTGCTTCCTTGCCTTTTCCTCGTGGGACACATGTCTTGGGAAGAATGAACTTTCTCAGGAGGAGACAGTTATAGTTGGTGGCTGAAACTGAGTTCCTGAAATTGAAGGGCTGTCAGGAACAGCCCAGCCAAAACCTAATGTGGATCAAAATACAGGAGCTGGAAGCCTGAATCCTTTGAGAGCAATGGATCCTCCGAGGCTGATGATAAAAATGCTGTTGTCTTTGGTAGGGCCAGAGCACAAAGACAAATCCAGCTGTGTTACAAGGAGAAATTGTTCTCCCGAAGCATCAGGTCACTTAAAAGAGTGATTCCTGGCTGTGATCCCAACAATACTGCACTTGGAGAGAGGACAGAGACACTAACACTGAGCAAGCTTGATACTTCACGTCTGGTTTATTTGTTTGATGAAAAATTTTCAAGGAATGAATGAGAAAAGTAGTTCTTATTTTTTCTACTGCATAAATGTTGGAGAAAATAATTTCTCTTCCCTGTAATTAACCTTGGGGAGGAACTTCTGTGACGGGCATTTCATCCCAGCTGTCACTGAGAAAGATGGATTGGAAGATGTAGAAGAGAAATAAGGAGATTTAAAAATAATCTAGATTTCATTTCTGTGTCAGATGTAATTTAAAGAGAGCCTAACCGTCCACAGCTCGTTGCCTGCAGACAAAACAAGGTGCAACATAGATCCCTTTAGAAGCACTTGAGGTGATTAAAAGAAAAGCTTTCACAGAACACATTTCCTTGAATAAACACCAGTCTTATTCCAAACCTCTGCCCCAGGTACTCCACCACAGTGATCTCTGCATCTCCCAAAATTAATTTTGTGTGGGGGAAAAAAAACCAAAAAACACAACTAGTGGGTGCAAAACACCGAGGCAAGAGGATTGTCCTCCTAGGTAGCACAAGGTTTCCAGGGAGACATGCAGCCAGCATGGTTTTCATGGAAATGTTAAATATCCAGCTCCAAACAGCCTCAGACACCCCTGGCCTGGAAAGACCTGCAGAGGCAGAGCATCCTGCTTGTGCCATGTTTTCATATGGATGCAAGCTTGGTTTTTAACCACAGTGTCCTAATGGAGATTAAACAACTCCACAAACAGCTGCTCTGTGGTGATATCAAGTGGGGACTGGATGAATTTATCAATTTAGATGGAACTGGGGAAGTTCTGCTAATGCACTTGAACAACAAAGGTGCACAGATGGCAACTGAAATGCTTAGGGAACTTCTTAAGAAAAATCCAGCTGAGCCTTATAAACAAATGTCCTTTGTAAAACAAGCATCTGAGGAGTGAGGGAGACTCTGTCTGAACCACTTTAATTAAAATATTAATATTTTGCCATCAGGGACCTGCCTGAAGTGCAAGATGTTTAAATTATCAGTATGGCTGTAGGGAGTAAAAAGGGAAGGCAAGATTTGCATGCGGCCCATCAGTGCTTGTTAGGGAAAGGGCAATTGAAAAAAAAAAAAAACAGAAAGAAAAAGAAAAGAAACCAGCTTTATACAATTCTTTCCTGCTCGTTTTAGTGCGGGCAGGGGTGTTTTGTGCAGGCAAGCACCTTGTATGCATTCGTAGGGGCCTTTGAAGCTGCCCAAACACAAAACATGAGGCTGGCGGAGCTCGCCTCGCCTGACACGCACACGGGTGAGGGCAGGGGAAGGCAACAGCTTAACTGATGGCTTTGAACTCATGCATGTACTTTCCAATTATTTAAACAGCCTGGCCAGATAAACATCAGCACCCAGGGACCGACGTTAATATTCACCAGAACAAATGTTCCAGGTTTTCAGCCCATAACTTATTCAAACCAGTCGGTGGGGAGCAGGGCTGCTGAACTCGTGTTGCCTTCAAACCCAAAGCCTCCCAGGGAAGGGGCTGGGCTGACCCCATTCACCCGTCCACGTGCTCTGAGGGGGCTCTGCCCCACTCAGGGGTGACCCCACCTGCAGGGCTGCCTCTGTCCTGGGGGTCCCACCACAGGAAGGATGTGGAGCTGCTGGAGAGAGTCCAGAGGAAGCATCAAGCTGGTCAGAGGGATGGAGCAGCTCTGGTATCAGGAAAGGCTGAGAGAATTGGGATTGTTCAGCCTGGGGTGGGCAAGCTCTGAGGTGACCTAATTGTGGCTTTCCAGTGCCTGAAGGAGCCACCAAAAACATGCAGAGAGACTGTCTACAGGGGCTTGGAGTTACAGGACAAGGGGGAATGGCTCCACACTGCCAGAGAGTAGGTTTAGAGTAGATAATAGGAAGAAATTTCTCCCTGTGAGGGTGGTGAGAGCCTGGCACAGGTTTCTTAGAGAAGCTGTGGTTGCTCCACCCTTGGAAGTGTTTGAGTCCAGGCTGGATGGGGCTTGGAGCAACCTGGGATAGTGGAAGGTGTCCCTGCCTACGGCAGGGTGAAACAGGGTGGGCTTCAAAGGTCCCTTCCAGCCCAAACCACTCCTTGTTTCTATGATATATGAGCAAAGAAAACTGCTGGCTTTAAGTGATGCTGTGTTTGAAAGGCCTGCAAGGGTGCTGCAGCATCAGAGGAGCTGCAGCAAGATCTTGTTAACCAGGGACAAGAGGTTTATCTTTTGTAGGGGACTGGAGCAGGCTGCCTCCTCAGCAAGCTTCCATCCCTGCTCCCCTCCTAGGCTGAACCAGCCCATCTCCACCTGTTTCAAAACCAGGTCCCCATTAATGCTGGGATGATGCTGCTGTGCCTCCTGTCTCCTTGGAAGTGTCCCTCCTTGGGCTGAGTACAGATCTAAGGGCAGCCAGGCCCTTCAAGGGCTTCTGCAGCTCTTGCTGCCCACAGCAGGGTTTGAGGCCAAAGGAGTACCTGAGGCACTGATGAGTAAATGTTAATTAAATGTAACTCATGTTCTGGTCTGTGGCTCAGCAGGACACCCAGACATGATCTCCACCCCAGCACGTACCATCAAATGGAATTAGCAACTTTCCCATTGAGAGTTCATGCTAGGAGATGGTGCCCTGGGGCAGGAGTGAAGGGCACACACTCCAGGGTGATGTTGAGGGGCCCAGGCTCAGCCAAGCCCCACAATAAACCCCTGAACCTCTTCCTCTGGTTGCCTGATGGCTGTGCCAGACTTGGAGCACATTTGGTGGAGGGAGATGGAGGGAGGAAAAGGGGGAAGGTGGGTCCCACACAGCAGCAGGAGGAAGAGTGTGCTGTGGGTTACCAGGGTTACATTTTCCTTTGTGTACTGGTTTTACTGACCTTTGCAAACCCAACCAGCGAGGACAAAACAAGAACATGCTGAAATCATGGAACCATGGCATGGCTTGGGTTGGGAGGGACCTTTAAAAGGCATCCAGCCCTGCCCTCCTGCAAGGAGCACAGGCACCTCCAATACACTGAGAGTCCCTCTAGAAACTGATTTTGCTATACTTTGAAATGACACAAGCCCATGGCAGGGATGTGTACTGACGTTTCTGAAGGCCACATGACATACATTGTGCAGGGACTGGGGCCGGTGGTTTGAATTTTCGTGGGTTAAGAGGTCTGTCTTCACTGCCTAATCACAGCCAGCCACATGTGGACAATAGGGACATCCTTGTCTTCTTTGGAGGCATAATAAAATCATTCACAGGCTGGAAGATGGAGGAGTTGTGCCATAATAATAAACATTACTGTATGTGCTGTGCCAGTCAACCTCCCCTTAAAACTGAGCCCTGCCATGTGCTTTATTTGCTGGCACTTAATTTAAAACGTATTTCCCATTTCTTTTTTTTAATCAGGACAGAAAATGCTGCCATGTCAGGGACAGTCAGGTGATTTTTTACTGTGCAAAGCAACATAATTTCACTTCACAAGCAGCCATGGGAATTACATCGGATACTTTCCTGTTACCTGAAAATCAGCTCCACAAAAGGACTTCAGTTTCTCAGCACCACAGGAGTAATGCACTGGGCCTTCCTGTAAGCTTGCTCCTTAGATTGGAGGCATTCCATGGGATAGGTGGAGGTGTGCTTTAAGAAAAAAAAAAAAGAATTATATATTGATGCTCAGCTTTTTCATACTTACATGCTAATGTATCAAATGCAGCATAATGGCCAAGAGCTGCAAACCTTGGCCCAAGCCAGGGCTTCCTGAGGCCCACAGAGCAGAGCCACTCACACCAATGGGAGCTGGGGCTCTGCAAGCACCAGAGAACAGCTCAGAACACAAACAACTGAGAGCAAAACTTTTCAGAAATCCATTAAAGGAAAGCCTGCTGCCAAATCAATAAAGACTGGTGTATGAAACAGGAAAGAGTGAATTGTGTGTTCACCTTTCCTGCACTCACTTTTGGCACATCCCACCTGCCCCCCATGGACTGGAAGGAGATCAGGTGGATTTGTGGGTACACAAAATAGTTACCCCAAAGAACTGGACTCAGTGGTTTTAGCACAGGTTTTTTCTTCAACTGCATATAGTCACAAATGGATTTTTTCTGTTTCTTTATACACTGAGCTGACTCAGAAGCTAATTCACAGGTTATTTAGTGCAAATAGTTTCTGACAATTGTCAGAATTCCAATTCCATGGCAATTCTAACCTGTCATATCCAGTATGAACCAAATATCAAGATCTTACTCTCACTCTTAAGTCACAAATTTTATACTTGGAAAAGGCTTTGCAGGTTTTAGGAACACACAGTGGTTGGCCTGATCTTATTTGCCAGCCATTCTTAGAAAACAATAAGCTGTATGTAATATTTTGCTGTCTAATTATGAGGTCTAATTTAGTGGTCTGTCTGCTGTTCTCATGCACTTATGCTTGTATTATAGTAAAAGCTGAAAAGTGCCTTTGCAGTGCATGGTCTATTAAAGCAGAGAGATGCACTGATCAAGCCAGAGGTGTCCTCCCCCTCAGGCCACCAGTCCCCATTTTCTCCTTATCTGTGGTTCCTGTGCAGTTCCCCTCCTTATTCTGGCCTTTCCTGAGATCCTGAGCAGCCCCCCAGATTTTGTCTTAGGAAGGAGGGTCTAAGCACATGGGTATATCACATAATCATGGAATCATAGAATTATTTGAGTGGAAAAGGACCTTAAAGCTCATCCCATTCCACCTGCTGCCATGGGCAGGGACACCTTCCACTGTCCCAGGGTGCTCCAAGCCCTGTCCTACTTGGCCTTGGACACTGCCAGGGATCCAGGGACAGCCACAGCTGCTCTGGGCACCCTGTGCCAGGGCCTGCCCACCCTCACAGACAGGAATTCCTTCCCAATATCCCATCTGTCCCTGCCCTCTGGCCCACAGGGAAGCCATTCCCTGTGTCCTGTCCCTCCAGGCCTTGTCCCCAGTCCCTCTGCAGCTCTCCTGGAGCCCCTTCAGGCCCTGGCAGGGGCTCTGAGCTCTCCCTGGAGCCTTCTCTTGTGCAGGTGAGCACCCCCAGCTCTGCCAGGCTGGCTCCAGAGCAGAGGAGCTCCAGCCCTCTTGCAAAGGCATGTATTTGTTGGGATTTTTCCACTGGAGTGCATCGGGCCCAGTTCCCAGCTGTGTTTCACAAGGAGCTGCCATGATCCAAAGACATTCAAGAGCATTCACACATCTAGGACAGGTTTCCAGGAAAACGAGTGAACTCCAGAGATGCAGCAATGGATACAATAACCCAGTCCTGTATTTGACAAAGGGACAAGGGCTCATGTGGAGGCATGAGGGGCTGATGCCACCCAGCAGGGAGCCAGGGCTGCCATTGCTCTGAGAGGATGGGGATTGTTTGCTCTGGTTGCTTTCCAGTGTCATTCCAATGACTCGGAGGTGGGGGGATTTCCAGGAAGCATTCAAGATGCTCATCCAAACCTTGTTTTAAAACATGGCTCAGCAAAATGACCCCCTGTTTCACACGGGAAGGCTGCTCAGTGCGTGGCAGGGCAAAGTGCTGGAGGCAGAGCAGAGGCCATCAGGCATCTGCAGCCACCAAAGGCCAGCAGGATTTTCCAACATCCTCCACCAGGTGCTGGAAGGAAAAATATGGAAATTCTTTGGGGTACAGTATGACCCAATTAAAATAAAAAATAAAACAAATCCCTAAGTAACTGTGCTATTAAAGGTCCATCCCCTTCTCTGGAGGAAGGATCAACATCTTCTAGGATGGATGCCTGCTAAAAAATCAGGAGGGCTTTGTTCATCTGCCAGCTCCCCCACAGGCTGGCTGGGTGGTCTTCCTGCGAGTTAAATCTCTTTAACCTCAGTATCTCTATCTGCGAGATGGGTAGGAAAAATACATATTTCCTATATATTCCCTTCTCCCCTTTAATGTCAAACTCCAAAAGAAATGTAAAACAATTACAAAATCTGAGGTTTTGCTGCTATTTTTTGTACAGCAAAAGCCAAAACTCCTGGGTGGGAGTCCTTTTAGCCTTTGCTGCCACGGAGATTTTTTTTAATATAGAGGGGATCCAAGAGGGGACGTGGGCAAAACCTGCCAGATCCTGAATGGGACCCCTTCTAAACAAGAGGATTTGGGCAGAAGTCTCCCATCAGCAGACTGGTAATCTCCTGCCTAGACAGGATGTCAAGAGCTGTCTGGAAACATCTCATCCTACCTTGGGTATAGCAGGCACAGGAACACCATGACCTGCAGTGGACAGCCAGGCTTCAGGGTGCTTATTAAACCCACTCAAGTTTCCCAATGCTCACTAAGCCAGGGCTCACTCCCCCTCCTTATTATTGGATAGTTTTACCTGATCTTGCGTTTTAGCTAATTGCTTTTTACCTTGGATTACCTGGACAAGGTTTTTATGTAACAGTTCTTGCTGAGATGAAAAACATGAGAGAAAAGAACATGGGCCCTGCAGGTTGGTTACTTAGGTGGCTCTGACAGGAGTGTGGTCAAGAGCATTGTCCAAAATGGCAAATCTGAACATCCACAGTGTCCTCTGAGTCAAAGAGCTGTGGCTTAAACCACAGAGGAAACCATCCAGAGAGAACTGGATTTGTTTTCCAAAGTAGCCAGTCTAGACATAATTTTGCCACCTTGCACCTTTGCATTCTCCTGCTCCTCTCTTGCTGTGCTCTAGGGAAAATTTCATGATTGCACTTTGTTGTGTTCTATCATCAGTCCCACAACTTCCCAACGCAAACTGCAAAGTGTTAGCAAACAGTGGGAACAGCAAAAATGCTTCATTGCTATTGTGAAGGTGTAGGTATAATGTATCTATTTGCTGAATTACATAAAATTCCTTTCCTCCTGCTGCTGAGCGTTGGCAAAATTGGTCACTTCATTCTGAAAGAATTAATTTCTCTCAAAGAAAGTAACAGAAATTACTTCAATGTCATGGCAACACACACCAGCACCATGTGAGATGTCTCTCACCATCTCCTCACTGCAGTCTTCCCTTGGAAATAAAAAAAAACCCCTTGTGATTTTGGTAGCAGTTTAGCACTGAGGTGTCCTGGGGAAGCGTTACCCATGGCACCAAGTCTGCTGGATTTGGGGGAGCATCTCCAGTGAGCATCATTTCGGGCAGCTGCTTCTGCTCTGCCCAGCCCAGGGCTGCTGTCGGCAGAGGCTGTCAGCACCTCCCTGTCTGCTGCTAAAATCCTCCCCAGAGCATGCTCAGAGCTTTCCAGACAAGCAGGCTCTGAAACAGCCCGGGACCAGCGTTTCGTGGCTCTCAGCAGCCATCTCACGGGATCGAGGGCTCCAAGGGGCTTTGCTGGGGGGTGCAGGGGTGACCAGTGTGGGCGTGGGGGCCCGGGCTTTTGGCTTCGCCATGTGAGAGTAAATGCAAATTATCTTGCTCTCCAAGCTAATGGGAATACAATCCTTACAGGCCATAAATTACACTGAGTCTCTCTAGGATCCACAGCTCACCCTCCCAAAAATCAGCTCTCTTGCCTTCGGCCAGGGCTCAGTCAAATGTATGGGTGGAGCACGGGCGGATTCCCAATGATATCATGGAAGGATGTGGGTTTGCCTGCAAATTCCTGTGTCTTCTCCTGAGCTAATTTCACTCTTTGTTTACTCTTATCAGGACTTCTGCAGCCAAGAATTAATTAGCAGCACTGCCTTAGTACATTGGGGTCCCACCAGTTCAAGTCATTGTATGCACACAAAGCCAAGAAGATTTGCACAGCCTAAAACAATTTTTTAAAAGGAAGTCAATACTAAGCAATATTACTGGTTGAAAAATCAGCTAATTATACCAGCAAAAATAAACACTGAAGGAGAGACCAACTCTCCAGTTTCACCATATATACAGCAAGCAGTGCTAGTGGTTTGGAAGAAGGTGCTTTCATAAGGACTTTGACATTTTGTTTTAGTTGCTGAAGAGCTTTCTGTCTGACTGCCCTCCACCATGCCAGGTACCTGAGTAGGTCAGGCCAGAGAGCCTCACTTAATGCATTGCCTGGGGCTGTACATTTTTGCTTTTGTTCTGGTTTTAGTATGGGGGTTCTTTTTTGATTTTCTTTTTTTTTTTT
>VXAX01006398.1:0-17240 GCA_013399835.1 Leptocoma aspasia | reverse complement strand
GGGCGGGTTTAAATTACTTTTTTTTTAAGAAGGATAAAAAGAGTCAAAACAGAGTGATACTTTGTCACAGAGGGCTAATTCAGTTACTTGAAGCTGGACACGCAGAGGTTATTTGCTTCCTGTAGTTACTAAAGTAAATAAATCGCGTGCAGATTAAGTGCTGGGTGATGAAGGCAACATTGTACGATATCCCCCGGCAGACGCTTACATTTCCGAGATAAGATACAGGGCCGAAAAGGCCGATGAACTACAGGCTTTCACACGAAACTACTACAACAACTACTACTAAAAATACCACCTAGCCATACTTGCTAAAATAAACATTTATATGCACAGATAATCCCCACGCTTGTTCAAACCAGCGGGTGGTGGAGAACTGCTAGAAAAAGCTGTGCCAGAGAGCGCTGTACCTGCAGGGCTCCAGTCAGGGGCTCTTCTCTGGCATCATTCCAAACTATTGACAGGAGCTGGGACACATCGGGAAGTGGGAACAAATTCAGGCTGCACATCCCAAAACAAGCAACCAGCAAGAACAACAACAGAAATAAAGGGCCACGGAGATGCTGCCAGGGCTGGAGCCCCTCTGCTCTGGAGCCAGCCTGGCAGAGCTGGGGCTGTTCACCTGCACAAGAGAAGGCTCCAGGGAGAGCTCAGAGCCCCTGCCAGGGCCTGAAGGGGCTCCAGGAGAGCTGCAGAGGGACTGGGGACAAGGCATGGAGGGACAGGACACAGGGAATGGCTTCCCTGTGGGCCAGAGGGCAGGGACAGATGGGATATTGGGAAGGAATTCCTGTCTGTGAGGGTGGGCAGGCCCTGGCACAGGGTGCCCAGAGCAGCTGTGGCTGTCCCTGGATCCCTGGCAGTGTCCAAGGCCAGGTTGGACAGGGCTTGGAGCACCCGGGGATAGTGGAAGATGTCCCTGCCCAAGGCAGGGGATGGAACAGGATGGGCTTTAAGTTCCAACCCACACCACACTGTGATTATATGCAATTTCTTTTTTTTTTTTTTTAATTTTATTTGTTTTAGCCAGAAGAAAAGCTTTAGTAAATATTTGCTCATCATAATTTTCGTGCTGATGAGAGCATCAGGCCAAGATAATAGGAGTCTCATTTCCTCTTAGGAAGCTAAATGAGAAATGAGGCTTGGAAGGAGGCTGGTGAAGTCAGCTACTCTGTCACCCTGCTCCCTGGGGGATTACCCACAGGAAACATGGTTTCCCTTTTCTGCAGGGACAGTGTGCTAGGAAGCTCCCCTGGAATAAACCCCCCCTCCCAGTGAGCTCCCACCTCCATGAATTTCTTCTTGAGACAAAGGCCATGTTCCTCATGTAGTAGGTAGACTTGTTTAGCCATAAAGATATTTCTGGCCTACAAAAGGTATATATTTATTTTTCTGAAGTTGGGAAGATGGGACATTGGGTAGTCCTTTGCCAGACAAAGTCAACTCCAGATTCCAAACTATTTTAGTGTGGGACACCAGAAGCCAGTCAAGCAACTTATTCAAGTGTTCCATGTGATAATTTGACTTCCACTCTGCTTAGGGTGGAAAGAGACTTCAATGTCATCACTGCCATGGGCCAGGACATTTTCCCCTAGACCAGGTCGCTCAAAGCCATGTCTCTGTTCAGTCAAGACTACGGATATTGTTTAATTTGGGTATTTTGCAACACTTTAACTCTGTTTTTCTGCCTATATTTTTGTGCCTGGGATGTGAAGGTGCACGGCAGCACCTTCTTGGCAGCACGGTGGCCTCGAGACAAAACAGTACAGCCCCTGGAGCCCGAGATGAATAGCTGTAAGTGCTTACACAAGAAGGGCTCATCAGGTAGCCTTGAGTGAAAAACATGCCAAAATCGTGTACTGGGGCTCATTACATACAAATCTCAGCATAAAGATAAGCCAGCCTAACCATCTGGATACATATGTCATACAATAGTACGTGCAATTTGGCTTTTGCTCTTAAATTCTCCTGTCTCCAAAAAAGAAAATGAAGTTAACTCTAAACATGTTTCTTTTTCTTCTAAAAACATCTAAATTGGAAAGTCCTTGAGCAAGCTGTTCTTTTTCTATTCCGAATCTTAAAGCAAATAAAACCATCAATGCCCCCCAAAAGTTAACAATTGAATTGCAAGAAGGAAATGCAAGGAGACAGGTCACCCTTCAATACTAGGTATTTATTTTCTTGTATTAAGTGTTCCTAGTAGACAAGTGAAAGAAAATAGCTCAATTTTTGCCTCTCACAATGTCACTTCTAAGAATAATTTTTGCAGTTCCAGGAAAGATCAATCACATTATTGCTGGCAGTAAGTAGCACTCCCACAAGCTGTTAAATTCTTTACCTGCAGACAAGTGGCTCTTGAATAGCTAAAAAACCCTGTTTCCTGCCTTTTGAAGCTATGAAAGAGACTCAAAAGGATTATGAAATCACTGTAGCAGATAACCTTCAGACAGCAGCATCATCAAAAGGCAAGGATAAACAACAAAATTCCTCCAGCATCTAACTGTGTAATGTCAATAAATTCCAATTGGAGAAGAACAGCCTTCAGCAAAGGCAGGGTCTACTGGAGGAGTAGGAGTAATACAAGGAGTATTCTTGGTGAGTATAAGGAAAGGATATAGCATGACTGACAGCAGTAGTATATACATTAATATATACATATGTGTGTCTTTAATAGCACATGACACTTCAGAGGAAAGAAACCACAAATCTGGGATAAAAATTAACAAAAGTGCCAGCGTGGTACAGAAGTGTATTTCTCAATTTAAAATAAAAATATCCCGCAGTCCAGACTGGGAGTATGGGGCCAAAAACTCCTGTGGTCACCTTGTCCAGAAGAGACAAGCTCTCCTGCAAGGAAGTGCAGAAAGGATCTGTTTGTTGTGCATATCCCACAATCACATATGACCACCTGAAAAGATTTTTGATTGGTTACTTTTTCATTAATGCCCTTAAACAAAGTCCTATGCATGAGGTGTGCACTGGGACTGAAACTGGGCTTCCCCTCTTTCTTCCCTGGACTTTCTCCCCAGGATCTCTTCCCTTTGTTGCTCACTTCCCTCATGGCTGGCCCGTGATTACCCCGTCTTCCAGCAAAGTCACCTTGAGGGAAACAAGGTGCTTGTGGTGGTGTACAGACCAAACACAGATGCCCAGGCAGGGACACCCGTATCTTTAAAGGTGTTCTAGCCACAATAAAAGTTGTAAGTACTTTCAAGCTCTCCCTGGTATCAGTAAAAACTGAGGATGCTCTAACTCCCACGGGAGCAAGTCTTGTTTCCAGGCGTACTAAAAGTACTTTAGGTTGTTTTGACATCTCATTTTAAAGAATCTCATTGGACACTTGTTTTGACTGTGTGTACTGGGTTTTCACAGCATTCCACAGAGTGTGGGACTACAGCATGAGCACTAGGTAACTCAGTCCTCTGCTTCTGTCTTCATCTTACTCACAACATTTTGAAAATTCACAAGAAAACCATCATTGGTGTTATTAATGATCTATCAGTGTTAGCACCCTCATAATCCTGTAGGATTTCTTCTTCCTGCTCCATGGATGTCTCAGCATCCAGGTGGGTGGGCATGAAAACTGAGGGCCATGGACCAACACCTTGGAAGTGAAAAGGAGATGGTCAGCTGGTCAGACTTGAGGTTTGACTGGCAAGGCTAATGAGTATCAGCAAAAATATCCTCCCAGTAGTGTGAACTTTGATTTCCAACGCAGACAGATCCTCCTGCACTTGTAGCTTGTGTCACTTGGGAGAGGGGTTTTGAGCTGCACAGGAGAAAGTGTTTAGAAGTTGTTACCAGAAGTATTTCCTGAGCAAGGAGTGTCTGGGTGCCAGGGTACAGTTCTGCTGCTAACTCCTCTGAGCATAGACAGCACCAATTTCTGCCCTAACCAACCTCACCTGGAAAGCTAAATCTGCTGAAAAGATATTAATTAAGAACTATCCACCTGGAGCCAGAGTTGATAAGTGTTTGCCCCAATGACCAAACCAAATAAAAGGGCAGATCAGGCATTCTGCAAACTCTCCATGAGCAGAGCTACTCAGGGCAGTGAAATACATGATGGCAAACAGTAAAATTTCACATGTCCTTTGATCACAGTCCAGATGCTGCTCTGTCTGTGTCATCCACATCATTCCATGACCCAGCTCTGGATGAGTGAAGCTGAGCAAAGGACAGCCTGTGCTTGAGTTCCCAGAGGATGAACCATGTACCAGCAGGTAACAGCAAGCCAAAAATTTGAGATTAACATTCTGATGGCTCATATTTTGTCCGTCATCACTGACAGAGGACTTGTAGAAAGATGTCTCACCTGCAGTGACAAATGAACCCATGCTTTGAAGCAAACAGCTTCCCTTGAATTGCTCTCATTATTCTATACCTTAGACTGCCAACACTGCAAGTACATCTTCTTTTGAGCCAGAACTACCAGAATGACTGGATTTTATATTGTATCACAAAGTGGCAGGGTGAGATAAGGATATGTGTCCCCTTCACATGCCATTTTCCACAAGGCCTAGAAGGGATCATCATACTTTATTTTATGATCAACGGGTCATTCATCTATATCTGCTTTGAATCCACAATAGACTTTTTGCCAATCACTAATAGAAACTAAATAAACACAGCCAAACAGTGTCATCTATCTGTGTGGTGAGTAATTGTGAGGGGTTCCTCTTTAAATAGATGCTTAAGTAAATATAGAAATATCATTTTACGAATGCTGGCTCAAGAAGAGGTGTTGGGGAACTACAAAGAAGGGACATCTCACTTAGGTGTGTACGTATAGAATTGCAAACGTGGTCCTAATACCGTTATCAAGCACATACCAGAAGAATTTAATTCAGCTTGTATTGCCCCCTGTGTGCATTCTTCAGTGCACTGTACTCATGATGCAAAAGTGCCTTTCTATTTCCAAAGCCTCGTTCACAAAAATGACCTTTTTATTGAATGTTTTCGTTCTAGCGGGCAGCACTTTATTTCCCAAGGAGGCTGTTGGGAAACTATTTCATATATAAGAGTTTGTGTGAGGGCTATAACGCATATGATGACAGGTTATAATGCAGATGTATGATCTTTCTAGACCCTCTCTCCGTCGCTCCCTCTGTCTGTGTTTATTAATGACCCTGTAGCTCTGAGCCTGAAGCACTGGGTGTTCTGGCTGACGCAAGTTATTTTGCTCTCAAGGGCAATCCTCCCTCTCATGTCCTTGAGGCACAGTACTCACCCTTACCTCTACACCTGCCGTGTCAGGCTGTGCCGTGGCACCAGAGGTGTAGGTTTCTCGGTGCCATATGGAGCTCCCTGCTACCTGCAGCACAGAAATTTAAATATTAAGGATGCGTTGGTTTGGAAAGTTCAGTTCTCGGTGAGCAATACTCAATTAACTGCAGGAAGAGGGAAGTAGAAATCGGGAAGAGGAAGCAATGGGGAATCATAAAGGGTTTCAAATGCTTTTGTAATTGTCTGCAGATCAGACACGGGGCTGGTGACTCCCACTGATGCCTGCCAGCACAAAACCACGATGGCTCACCCGGCCACCTGAGTGGGACTGAAAGATTTATCTCCAGACAAATAATGGAGATGGTGGTAGAGGGGGAACAGGCAGACATGAAAGACAGTGGGGCACAGGAAATTGCTTCCAGGCAGGAAACTTTGGCTCCCAAATCTGTAGGAAGAAGGAAACAGGTTTCCTAGGGTTTCTGGTGTTTGAGCATTGACTGTCATTGTATTTCTGCTGTTCTTCTTCACCTTCCCTCCACAGCTCAGTCCCTTCAACCTCTACAACTCACAGCCTCCTCTATTCCAATCAATAAAACTCTTGAATCAGAAAGGAAGAAAAACACAGACCTTTTGCAATATCACTGCCACTGTAAAAAAATGAGTTGACAGGAGGAAAGGAGTCAGGGTTCCTGAGACTTGCACCCACAGAGAGCGAGATGGCAATAGGACACGGGTTTTGCAAGAGGACATCCTGATTTCTTCAGCTGCCAAGGGCTCGGGGATTGGAAGGACTACATGGTGAAATGGCACATCATTCTTGTGCTCCATCAAATGGGGTCATGCACTCACCTTTTTAGCAAAATGGCTGCTTTGTGACTGCTGCAGGCACTCAGTGGCAGCTGTGGCCAGAAACACAGGCTGGGCACAGCCTAGAGCGTGGGCAGCAGGGCAGGGGGGATTCTGCCCCTCTGCCCCTGTGCTCAGGTGAGACCCCACCTGCAGAGCTGCCCCAGCCCTGGCTCCAACAGCACAAGGACGTGGAGCTGCTGGAGCCAGTCCAGAGGAGGCCACGGAGATGCTGCCAGGGCTGGAGCCCCTCTGCTCTGGAGCCAGCCTGGCAGAGCTGGGGGTGCTCACCTGCACAAGAGAAGGCTCCAGGGAGAGCTCAGAGCCCCTGCCAGGGCCTGAAGGGGCTCCAGGAGAGCTGCAGAGGGACTGGGGACAAGGCATGGAGGGACAGGACACAGGGAATGGCTTCCCTGTGGGCCAGAGGGCAGGGACAGATGGGATATTGGGAAGGAATTCCTGTCTGTGAGGGTGGGCAGGCCCTGGCACAGGGTGCCCAGAGCAGCTGTGGCTGTCTCTGGATCCCTGGCAGTGTCCAAGGCCAGGTTGGACAGGGCTTGGAGCAACCTGGTCTGGTGGAAGATGTCCCAACCCACAGTAGGGGGTGGAATGTGATAATTTTCAAGGTCCATGGCAGGGGGTGGAATGGGATGCTCTTCAAGGTCCTTTCCAACCAAAACCATTCTGACTCCATGAAAACAGCTGCTCCCAGCTGGGCAGTGGCACCATCTCCCCTGTGCAGCTGCAGACCTCCCAGGATGCACTCGTCTGTTGGGTCCCAAAGCAGCGATCCCCAAAACAAACCTGTCTGAGTGCATCCCTCACCCGTGCCTTACCCCGTGTCCCACCTGGACCACCCAGCTCCCTGGCCATCTCCTGGGGGTGAGCAGGCTTCCCACATGGATGTATCACCCACACTGCAATGGGTGTCTGGGAGAAGGAATTCTACTCTGAAGGCGTTTTCTCCTCTCAGAGATCCTCAGGAGATACTAAAAAATATTAGACCAGAAATCTAGCTTTCTTCTGTCAAAATGTATCTGGGGTGAATGCCATCTAATGCATGGTCCAGCCAGGCAAGTGCCAATAGTGAAATAAATGTTTTCCATCAGTGTCAAACGCTGTATGAAGCATTGAGTTTTTCCTGTCCTGCCTGGTGAGCAGAGATGAAGTGCCTTGGCAGATGCTGGAACAGAAATCCACACTGCCCTCAGGGGCGCATATAATGGCATGGGATTTCTGTACATTACAGCATTCCTTTAGCACCATGTCATCTAATGACAGACTTTCTTTTCTTTTTTGGGGGGTAGGGAGATAGAATTAGGTTTGTTATATGGTTTTCTCCCTCTTAGCTGTTTCTTGGTTTAGTTTTCAGAAAGACCATGGATTATGTGCTAACTGTGAATAAAAAAAAAATTAGTTCAGCCTTGCAGTGGGTGCCCTTTGGAGTCTGGAAGGGGAGAAACTGCACCTTCTGACTGCTAGTAGCTGACCTGCACTGGAGTAATAACACAGAGAGGTAGTAACCTGTTAGTAAGCAGTCTTAGCTGGGTAAACTGAGGAACAGGGATGGCCCAGGTGAAAAAGGGTGTTGTGCAACAGAGTGGGCACAGGATGTGGCAGCATGGAGGTGGCAGCAGGTGGGGCTGCCAAGGGTGAAGGGTGGCAGGAAGAGGAGAGAGAGGAGGATGATGAGGAAGAGGAAGAAGTGGCAGGGAATCTCCAGCCCCAGGGATCTCACTGAGGCTGAGACTGGCATGGTCTGAGCAGGGCAGCACCACAGGCTGAGGATTTATTGTGTGTTCTGTAATGTCCCCTGTGCTGGCACTGCTGGGGCACCTCCAGTGCTGGGGACAGCTCTGGGCCCCTCAGGACAGGAGAGACACTGAGGGGCTGGAGCGTGTCCAGGGCAGGGAACGGAGCTGGGAAGGGGCTGGAGCCCCAGGAGGGGCTGAGGGAGCGGGGAAAGAGGCTCAGCCTGGAGAAAAGGAGGCTCAGGGGGGACCTTGTGGCTCTGCACAGCTCCCTGCCAGGAGGGGACAGCCGGGGGGGCCGGGCTCTGCTCCCAGGGAACAGGGACAGGAGGAGAGGGAACGGCCTCAGGCTGGGCCAGGGGAAGTTCTAGTTGCAAATTGGGGAAAATTTCTTCCCTGAAAAGAGCTGTCCAACCCTGGCACAGCTGCCCAGGGCAGTGTTGGAGTCCCCATTCCTGGAGGGATTTAAAAGCTGTGTGGCTGTGGCACTTGGGGACAGGGGATAGCAGTGACCTGGGCAGTGCTGGCGCAATAGTTGGACTCAATGATCTTGGGGGGCTTTTGCAACCTAAGCAATTCTGTCATTTTATACATATTGCCACATATTTCCCATTGTTCAACTGCAAGATGCTCTGGAGCAGTGGCATGGCTCACATCCTTTATCCCAGGGCTGCATCCCAGCCCGTGCTGTGTGAGAGCCCTGATGGGAACAGAAGGTGTGATATGCAGCAGGACTCTGCAGGCAGGAAGGTAACATTTAAAATAGTTCAGGTGTACAGAAAATGAATCTTTTCTTCTGAGACTCTGACTAGTTTTGTGTTCCCGGTAAGTCAAAGCAATTAAGAGAGCTTTCTGGCTTTACTTAATCTAATTTACCACATTTTTCTGTAATGAATATGTTGCAGAATAGTCCAACTAGTCCGGACTGAAGGCACTTTCAGAGCTGTACCAATTTACCTTACCTGCTGTTCTGCAGACTGACGTGAGACAGAGGGAGATGATGCACTGAGACTCAACTTAGGGCTCGCCAGAGGGATCAGGACAATGTGTCATGATGTTTCTAGCTGTGACCCAAGAAGCTGAGACCTTGCTGTCTGTCCTGTTTATCATAGGAAGTGTCCAAGGTCAGGTTGGATGGGGCTTGGAGAAACCTGATCTAGTGGAAGGTGTCCCTGCCCATGGCAGGGGGTGGGACTGGATGGGCTTTAAAATCCCTTCCAGCCCGAACCATCCCAGGATCCTGTGATCTTCCCAACGGACCGAGTGCTGGTGGAGAAGCCCTGAGAGCTCTGAACTCCCACTGACAGACACCCTTTGGAGGTGAGGCTACTCTTTGTAAGAGTCAGTAAGGTCTTGAGAAACCCTGGTTGCTGACTTCCTAGCACACCACCACAAACAGAGAGAGTAATAGTAATAATAATAATAATAATAATACTTAGCACCTAAGGACAATAGCTGTCAGGGCTGTGAATGGGATGGTTCTTGCAAAGCTCTGTTTATGGTGCCTGTGATATCAGAAAGTCTGGCAGGAGGTCTGCTGCTCGGATTTCTTAAGGGCTTTAGGAGGTGGTAATTGTCTCACTTTTGCTTTAAACACCGTGTTAATTATGGTTTTAAACAATGGCTATAAAGTCATCCTTTAATTCTTTGTGAAGTGCTCTTCCCTGTCTCTGTGATTTGGGAGGCAGGTGAGTGTTGGAAAGCACTGGGACGAGATCACAATTAAGTATCCTCACTAGGACCAGCAAAAAATAAAAACCTTTTTAATTTTGCTGATTGTAATTGATACACTTTAATATCTAAGGTCTGTCTCTGAACTTGAAGGCACAGTTAGTGTAGCATCCATTATACTGAACTTTTCCTCTTTGCTGTGAATCAGTTTTCTTCTCTATTCCATATGTGGTGTTGGGTGGTTTGACTTTGTCTCATTAAATTATGTCAGCAGACCACCCAAAAATCATAAAATGAAAAAAAAAGAGTGTCTCCAATACACTTTGGACATTTCAGACCTAAAGTTACTTTTATGTCTTTGAAAAAGCCCTCAAATATTAACACATATGGGAGATGGTGAGCCATGCTCTGCAATCTCTAGAAGAGCCAGAGGTATCTCAGTCAGTACAGCTGTTTTTACCTCCTCACAGAATATGTAATTTTTCCTCTTAAATGAAGAGAACAAGTCTGGGCCTCCTTTGGATTAATCATTGCTATCAGATGGCGTGCCTTCTTCCCTCCAGATAAAATGAATGTGGAGGTTTGGGTAATGTGCTTTTGAAAATCCAATCTTCAAATTACACTTTACTCCTAATACTTCTTTTTTTTCTTCACTTTATGCAATTTGGGTTGTGAAATCAGGGAAGTCAGTTCCCATCCAATCCTATATTTCTTGTTTACCTGAAACTCCCTTACATGAGGTTGAAAGAAATTTTCTCATCCTGAAGGTAGTGACTATCAGACAGAGTTTCAGTTTTATTGTAGTGCTAGGTACTCTCCCATTCTCAAGCAATTTCCATCACTTGGAAATTTCAGAGAAAAATCAATTCCCAGCAGGTTGCTTTCCCTGGAACTAAGCCATGTGCAAGACTGTCATGAAAGCATTTCTGTTGGGTTTAATATTTGTAAAAAGTTATTAAAGAATCCCAACCCTACATTTAGACAAATGAGGACTTTTCAATTATCTGTTTTAATACACTGGCTCTACTAATTCATAAATTATTGGGTATGAAGAGCTATTCCTACTGTCTAGACTACCCACCTGAGTAACTTGGGGCAGAAAGACTCCCTGCACCCGTACAGGTTTAAACCAGCTGGAGCTCATCTCCTGAATACCACCAAAACCTCATTTCACAATTATTATTGACAAAACATCCACCACAACCAGTGGTTAATTACTCCACCTGGATCATTACTGTTGAAAAACGATGCTTCACTTCTCAATGTGTCCTCTTAGCATAGCATCTACTTTTTCTTTTTTTCAGCCATGCAGGTATTTTGTGACTAAGTCATTGCAGATAAAAGACATTACTTGCCTCAGCTGTCCTGATTTTGAAGCATTTTTTAATTATTTGCATGCATCTTCTCCCTTCTCTCTCACACACCCCCAAAAAGGCATAGCGTATGTAAGCCCAAAATATTGTAATCTATTCCTATAATGCTCCCAGAGAGCTGGAATATGAAGAAGCGTCTAATAATTTTGTTATTTTGAGTATTTCTATTGGATTTGAGTACAAGAAATCCAAACTGTGTTCCTTGAAGCAGACTGTTGTGTGGTGTAACTGCGATACTCCACACGTAAAAGGTCAGGGCTTTATAAAGTCCTTGATTGCAGATGTCTGATAGTTGGATTATTTTTTTATGTCAAGCTGTAGGTCAGAAAGAGGAACACTGATGCTGAACAGCTCACCATAAACATGAGAATTTTCTTTTTGCAACAGGCCAGTCCCTGTCTCTGACTGGACAAAATTCCCATTAATGTCACTGGGAATTTTGCTTGGTAAAGTCTGTGAAAAGCATGGGCTGTTATATTGCCATCTGTGAGGACATGACTAATGTTTGAGGGAGAAAAATCAGGTCCACAGTGCATCTGGCCAGGCCACTGCAATAAATACAGAGAGACACATAAATGATGGTAAGGTTACGACCTATCCCATTAAAAAGGAAGGAACTCCAAAATTACACCCATACCTGCCAGCAATAGGAAATACAGAAGCTGGAATTTTTCCTCTTGCTTTGCTTGCTGCTCTCCTATCCCTTTTACAATTATTTCCTTCTGCCAAACAGGGTTTGGGGTGGTTTTGTTTGATTTTTGTGAGGGTTGTTGTGGGCTCCTCCCGCTGGTAAACTGATCGGCAGGGCAGTGACACCTCAGTCTCCTCTTCTGGGGAAGAGGAAGGGCACACCCCTGCCTTGTGGCTGCATCTGAGCAGCCCATCTCTCAGGAGCTGATAAATCCCCCTAAAGCCAGAATTCAGGGATTGGCTTGATAACAATAGGACTAAAATGCTGCTTTTAAGTGATGGACACCCCACCCTTCCCCAGCGCTCCTGGGCACTGGTGTTGCAATGTTGTATATGCCAGAGTCCAGGAGGCAGTGGATCCTCACTTGGGATGCACCCTGAGGTCCTAGAATCATGGAAGCACAGAGTAGTTTGGGTTGGAAGGGATCTTAAAGCTCCCCTGGTTCCAATCTCCCTGCCACGGGTAAGTCTGCAGGCAAATGTGGCTGAAACCAGAAAGTCTCAGTCTGCTCTGAGGTGTCAGGAAGAGGAATCATAGGGTAACAAATACCCCAATTTCTCATGTCAGCCCCAGCTCTTTCCATACACTCTATTTTCTGATCCAGAGATCCCCATAGGTAACTACAAATAAAACATTGCAGTTCATGCAAATGTACTTAATTGAAATAAAGAGGATTTTGATTTACACTACTGAAACTGAAATACTGAAAGAGGGATACCAGCTATACCGTCTGCATATGCTTATCTTTAAAGTGTTCTAGCAGAGCCACTTTGCTGTCACAGAAAGAAAAAATGCACTTTCTGAGAGCTAACACACCAAAACAAATCTGAAACTTACATTACTAATTTGGACATCTGAAACACAGAAGTACAGGTACAATATGAATGAAGAGTTACAACTAAGGTGGTGCATTAACATCACATATTTTATATTAACATTGAGTCCTAAGGAACTAGATGCAGGCAAATGCCAAAAGCACTGGGATCTCTGGGTTGAACTGCTGGAGGAAGAAGCCAGCCTTTTTCTCAGCATAGCATGGCTCAGCTAAAGGGACTTTCAAGCTTTCTTTTACCTGTAAAATCAAATATTGCAGCTGTCTCCATTCCTCCGCTTTGCATCTTCCCTCCAACAGCCCTGTGTCCCCTCTGCCTGGCCTGTGGCTCCCCAATGACACTGTGCTCTCCTGCCCAGCTCCACCATCATCCCCTCCCAGACTGTCTGACCTAAATCCCTCTCACCTCCTGGTCATAAATCCCACTGGTGACACTCATCAGGAGCTGGGCTGACCCTTGGCCCCACTGGTGACACAGCACTGTTGCCACAGGTTATTTGAGGGACAGAGGTATGGCAGCCCCGTGGACACTGAGCATGTCAGTGAGTGACCCCCGGAGAGGCCATGGAGGGCAGGCACAGCTCCTGTGGCCCACCTTGGCTTGTCATGGTCATGGGACACCAGATCCTTTTTGCCAGCAGCGCTTTCCCTCTGGCAGCAGCCCATGTTCACTCTTCCTTTCCCTGCAGCACACTGGGTCCTGATCCCTGCAGCATCTACATCCCTCTTTGATGGATGTAGTTACACCAGCATCTTACATTGCAAAGAGGAAATCCTCCTACTAAAATTAGGGAGACATATAGTTTTAATATTCACTTATCTATATAATTTCCTTTATGTTGGCATAAGGGAGACTGTCCTGTGTTTAACCCCTTTCTAGCTACCAAACCTAAATACTACAACAACATCTGTGTGGTCAACTTGTAAAGCTAACAAAATTTCAGCCAGCAAAGCACATAGTCAGAGTCAGGCATGTGTGAGTGCCCTGATGAATCAAAATATTCCCATGTTGGAATGAGCCCCCCAGGGACAGCACTGGTGGACATTTGATTTAGATGGCCCAACCCCAAGGGCTCGAGAGAGGAATGGTTTTCCCCATGGCTAGTACAGGCAAGGATATATCTCATCTCACCAGGCTTTTTTCTCACAGAATGGTGTAGGCTGGAAGGGACCTTAAAATTCACCTCATTCCAACCCTTTCTTTCATGGGCAGGGACACCTTCCACTATCCCAGAGTGCTCCAAGCCCCATCCAACCTGGCCTTGGACACTGCCAGGGGTCCAGGGACAGCCACAGCTGCTCTGGGCACCCTGTGCCAGGGCCTGCCCACCCTCACAGCCAGGAATTCCTTCCCAATATCCCATCTGTCCCTGCCCTCTGGCAGTGGAAGCCATTCCCTGTGTGCTGTCCCTCCATGCCTTGTCCCCAGTCCCTCTGCAGCTCTCCTGGAGCCCCTTCAGGCCCTGGCAGGGGCTCTGAGCTCTCCCTGGAGCCTTCTCTTGTGCAGGTGAGCACCCCCAGCTCTGCAGGCTGGCTCCAGAGCAGAGGGGCTCCAGCCCTCGCAGCATCTCCGTGGCCTCCCATGGAGTGGCTCCAACAGGCCCATATCCCTCTGCTGTTGGACCCCAGGGGTGGGTGCAGTGAATTTCCCCTTGTAGCCACTTCTACTGAACCCTTTTCCAACACACCAGCCTTGGAATGACCGCCAGCACTGAAATGGTGATTTTAGCCTGCAGGGCTGTGTGACAGGAGTGAGCTCGGGATCCTTGTCTCCCTGTGCCACTCACCGCACAGAAAGGTTGCTTGAAGAATGCTTTTCTTTGCAGACCTTGGGTCTCATGGTTTGAATCTGCTCTCTTGACATGAGTTGCTGGAGTGGAAGGAGAGTGACTACAGCCAAAACGGCTTCATAACCCAGACTTTGAACATTGCTTGAGAGCTCTGCTCTCAAAATAATGCATAAAAATAGAAGCAGGGCCACAAGCTTAGCTATTTCTAATGTGCACAAAAGGATGGGAGAGTGCCAGGAGCCAGCCTGAGCTGCCTCTGCCCTGCCTTCAGCCTGGCTTGTTCTCTCCCACCTCCCCTGACTGGCTTTTCACTGCTGTGAAAAGGAGAGACATACCCCCAAAAGAGCAAAGTGTGTTTGTTATTGACCCTCGCCTGGAAAGTGTATGAAGAGGGATCAGCTCTGTTTGTTTGTAGCCGGTAATGATGTCAGGAAAAGGTTTTTTTTTTTCCCCCAAGTCTGGTTTTATCCCCTTTGTTGGAAGTGCCTTTGGTGAGTCTCACACCCTGGTGCTGTTAGCAAAACAATTAGGTTAACAGTGCCTTGGCTCCAACTGTCTGTCAAAGGCTGAATTGCAATGCAAATTAACTCGGCTTTAGCTCTTCAAAGCCAGCTGGGCTCAGGAGAGGTGCCCAGAAACCCCCGTGAGAATGGAGCTCTGGGGCTGGGGAGGGTGGGCTCGGCGGGATTTTACATCCAGGACCTAATGTGTTTGGCAGGAGGGAGGCAAAACGCTGTGCAAACACGTTATACAAATGTAATACATTGTACAAATCCTTTCAATACTCGAAAGGGGCTTAGGATAGAGACGGGGAGAGACTTTTTAGTAGGGCCTGAAGTGACAGGACGAGGGGTGATGGTTTTAAACTAAATTAGGGGAGATTCAGGCTATGTAGAAGGAAAAAATCCTTGTCTGTGAGGGTGGGGAGGCCCTGGCACAGGTTTCCCAGAGCAGCTGTGGCTGCCCCTGGATCCCTGGCAGTGTCCAAGGCCAGGCTGGACAGGGCTGGAGCAACCTGAGACAGTGGAAGGTGTCCCAGCCCTGACAGACGAGGTGGAACGAAATGAGCTTTAAGGTCCCTTCCAGTCTAAACAATTCTTGAATTCTATGACTCAAACATATTTGATTTCTCCTCATGGATTAACAGTGCCCTTCATGCATTTCAGGACAGGTTTTTGGCCCAGGGTGACATTTGAGCAACACATCCAGAGCAGGGCAGGCTGTGGGTATCACCCTGCTTTCCAAGCATCCCCTCAGCCCGTTCCCGTTCCCGTACTTATCAGCTTCATTATGCTTATTCCCGTATTTTCCATATGGGCACATACATATGGTCTGTTTAAACAAGTTTGCAGGGTTAATTGGAAAGCAGTTCTTTATCAGTTATTTAATATTTAGCACTTCTGGGGCAATTTTCACCTGCAGAGATCACAAAACCAGGCAAGTGCTGATGGCCCAGCTGTACCTATGGGAAATCTGAGGTGCCAAAGCCCACGTCCCTACTCACAGGGAAAGGCAGGTGCCCAAGGTCACCTGGAGAGCCTATGGCAGGGCCAAAAAATTGTATTAACTCCTGCACCCCATTCCTGTCCTCCACCTCTTCACAGCATACAGCACACTGCTTTTTGTCACTTCCTTCATGACAGTAAAGTAATCACAGCTGTCAGTGCTGAGGCAAGTGGAGCTACAAAAGGGAAAATAAAAAGAAAAGGAGATTTAAATTTAATTTATAACAGCCTGGCAAGTTTGGAAAAATTAAAAAGTAAAATGTATGGATTAATGGACATGTCAAACATGTCTTTCACCAGCAAATATTGGAATGAGAAGAAACTCTTCCCCCCTCCCCAATTTACATCACAGGGAAAAGAGACTGAGGTTCTCTGAGGAAGTGAGGAAGTCAGCCTCAGTGTATGTGAGGTCATCCGGAGGCTGTAGGACAAGATGTTGAACTGAAAATATTACCCAAATTCCATTTTTCAGGGTGCAGAAGGCATAATTTTAAAAGCAATGGGACTTTTTTGCATGTGCAGAACCAAATGCTGATGCTGATTTGGCCCCTGCTGTCACCCGAAGGCTGTAGGGCCATGCCCTGGGCTCCCCTTCTGCCTTTAATTATTTGGAGGTGAAGCAAGGAGTCAATTGCCTTCCTCAGACTCCAGCTTTGTAACGAGGCTTCCTAAATTATTCTTTCTGATGCCAGCAAATAACATTCTTCCCCTCCCCAGTGTTTTTCCAACTATTTATCTGGATTTTGAGCAGATTTTGTACCTGGCTAGGTATAGTCTGGTTAACATTTAATAAGCCTGCCCCCGAATCTAGCCACTTCCCGACTAATTTAGATCCAGATTCTGCAAATGCCAGGCCCGTTTGTAGCATCCCTGACCCACTCATGTGAATATATGCACAACTGGGCACTTAAACTATCCCTGCCCTCCTGCCTACCCCAAATTCAGGGATCCAGGACACGCACCCCAGGGATGCCCTGCCTGCACAGGATGTTATTTTTATGTGTGCTCTGTTTGGTGTCATGTTCAGTTGGGGGCATTCGTTTTGGAAGTGGCTTTGACTTTGGATTTGAACAGGACTTGCTTATAGCAGCCATGGTTTAAGAGTCCTGGCTCCTACTTCCGACACGATAACTGCCTCAGAGAGTGACCTTAAAGCAACTCATCCGCCCGCAGTTATTCTGTGAAAAAGGAGCTGCTCCTCCGTGGGAGTGCGTGCAGGATGGGGACCCCTGGGGAGTTCTGCTGCCCTGCCAAGCCTGGCGCTAGGAAGTCTGGCCGGACTTCCCAGCCCGGCCGCAGAGCGCACCAAGGCTGGACGAGAGCGCAGCCTCTTGGTGGCTCAGCTTTCCTCACCCTCTGCAGGTCCAGAATTGGAACGGGGGAATCTGCGGAGCGCCCAGGGTGCCAGGGGTTGTTACCGCTAGCGTACCCGTAACGAGAATACCGGAGTGCTACATGCCCGTCATTTCTGCTTCGCGTTTGGAATCGGAGTGTACCGAGCCTTCACGGTGCATTTTCCTGTCCTTTCGTGACACGTGCTGTAAAAGCACAAATT
>VXAX01006389.1:0-36888 GCA_013399835.1 Leptocoma aspasia | reverse complement strand
GGAGAAAGTTTTCTGGACAGATAATACTTGGAAAATAAGAGTTAATTTTTGCTTTTTAAAAATTTTGGCTTTTTTTTTTTTTTTTTTTCTTTTTTCAGATTTTTGATTTTTAAGTATTTTCAGGTCTTGTGTTCCAGTCCTTGGCTCTGCACTTTGAACCTAGACATAACTAGTTAATACTAGTGCTAGTTAGTACTAGTACTGCTAGAAAAGTCTAACAGGAGCCCTGATTAAAGGATTTTGATAAAGTAATTAAAATACTAGTTAGGTTAATTTCTTTCTTTGGCCTGTGTTCATTGCTTCTTAGCAATATGGAGTTTGGAAATCGTCATACAAGCATTATCATTCATCTTAAAACTGGAGCCAGATTTTTTTTTAATTTGCTTTTGAAGAGATTCTAGTGCTAATTTTCTGAACTGTTTGCAAAGCTGCATAATATTTTGATTTATTTTGTTTGTTTTCTTTTATATTTATTGCCAAATGTCATGTTCATAAAATGCAAAATCATACAATGTAGTGTCTCTGGAAATTCTCTTGGCGTATCCCATCTACATTACTTTAAACAAGTCTATCTGATTGGCATTTTCAAAAAGAACGGAATAATTACTATCCTGAATTCCAACAATATACACAAGTTTGCTGGAGAGAAGAGTAGATAAAGCATATGTTTACATGACTTCCACAATGAATGGTCTCCCTATACAGTTTGCAAACAGCAATTGTAATTTCATGTTAATAAGATGCAGGAAAACGTGCTGAAGGAACAGTGCTTTGCTGCTTTTGTCACGGTTTCATCAACCTGATTTTGTCAGCACTGGAGCATAACCCTTGCCACATCAGTTTGAGTGCTCATTAGGCAGCCGATTTGTCTGAATCCTCATTAATTTGATTAACTCATTTACTTATGGATGATGACATGTTATGTGGTACAGGAATGGTGGTTAGAGACTGGAATCAAGACTCTCGTTGACTTTGTTAGTGTTCAGTTGTTCATTTGTTTCTGCAATAAACTGCTGCATTCGAGCATTACAGCAACAGTAATTCACATTTTGCAGAAGTGTGGCATCAGCTGAAGGGTTGAACTAACATTGTGTAAACTTGCACCTCTGTCACCAACTACAGACAGCGGTTTAGAAGCTTTGTAGGTTTATAGCCTGCTCCAATTCCCTATTTGTTTCATTTGGGTACTAGACTTTCTCATAAGAACCTAAGAAGCTCTCTCAAACATCTGGTTTGATGTAAATTAAATAACAAAAGGGAAACAAGCAGAAAACATCCTCAGTTAACACATTCAGAAGAGGGACATGTTGTTAAGCAGGGATACTTAAAGCAGTTTTCTGAAAGATAGGTTTCAGAAAAATTATCAAAATGGAAAAAAGAAATCATTCAATGATTTAGATCAAATAGTGTGTATTCACAGTTTAGAAATCTGTATTTTTACTGTTTGATATGTTGATATGCCTCTAGTATTTTCAGATGCTGACTGTGTGCAGGTTTTGGATGCCAGCCATTATTTTCGTGGTCATATGTGAAACTAGAAAAGAAAATTTAAGCATGCAGGGTTTAACAAATAATAAAATATTTTGTTTTAATTCAGTGACTCTGCATTTGAGTGGATGACAAGCGTATTAACTCATCTGTGTACTTTTGAGTTGAGATCAAATTCAGTTTGGGTTAGCTCAAGAAACAGTGGAGTATTTCAGACTTTGTGAAGATGAAGAAGCCTGGATTCTTGAGTGGCCAAATAATTTATTTTGGTGAGAATTGCATTTGAAATTCCAGGGCTGAATGTGCCATGAACACAAAGTGGTGGGAAGATTCCCTATGCTTTGGTGAAGCAGAATGCTTTTTGTATTACTGGGGTGCAAAATCAACCCCTTTCTGGGATGTGGCAGTATTGGAGAACCACAGTTTGCAACCACAGGCCAGAAATCTTTCTCTCTAAATGCAGAACCAGAAGCAACAGTTGGCTACAAGTTGGCCAAACTGTAAGAAAACAAAACCCTATATGCTTTCAAAGATGAAAGAAAATTGCAACATGAAACTAGCAACTATGTATGGTAGTGAGTCAGACTAGAACCATTGCATCTCTTTCACCCCTGCATTATTGTCCTTTTCCCTGCCCTAGGTGACTTTCCATCTGAATACCTGTTGAACTCCAGCTTTACCCTCAAACATAGTCCTTGGAGAAAGGAGGGATTGGGGTAGCAGTAGGAAGTTACTGGGGATTGATAAAATGAGGTGCAACGTTTGCAGGGCAGCCCCCTGCAGAAATCTTTGAAACTGCAGGTTGAATGGAAGGTGGTAGAGCAGGAGAGAGGAAATAGCGTTGAAATTGTTTGGGAAATGAGGCAAACTTTCAATGGACAAGAGAGCTTGGAAAAAAGGTAGGCCATTGAGGGAACCATAAAAGTGATTTTACAACTTACTATGAGTTAACTAGAGCTTTGCTTTAAAGTAAAGGGTAGTCCTTACTTCATTTTTAAAAATCATTAGTGTGCATTTATATATACACTGTAACACTAACTATTGCAAGCTTTTTGATAAGAAAAAATACTGTTTCCCCTGTTCAATCTTCTTGGCCTAAAGCTGGGATCAATGATGTTCTTAGGCTTCTTGTAAGGTTAATACTAAGTTAATAATAAGTTTCTGTAGAATTGAAATGAGACCAAGCATGGGAAAATACCCTGTCATTATAACAATTGCACAATATTTGTGGTTGTATTTGTTTATTTGGATATGCAGTTTTACTGAATCAGTCAGACCAGTCTTGTTTCATTGAGAAGGTGAACAAAGTGCAGGAGATCTTGCATCCTTTCTGTAAAAGAGATTATTGTCATTGAATTAAATAGAGCTATAGTTTCACCCACCCTTTTATATTTTTTGGAGGAAACACCTGCAAACGCATCATATTTGGGAACTTCTTTATACTAGATGGGCTCTTTTAGAAATGTCATTTATTTTAGGTTACTAATATATGCCTGTATTTGGAATGATGGGGAGAGTTTACAGAAACAAGTTCTTTGACTCTTATTTCAATTCTGTAGAATCATATCATAGAATATTTGCAAAGTGCATATGGAAGACAGATAATATTCAAACACGAGGCTGGTTGATCAGAGTTAAATTACTGGGCTCTAAATTTTTCTACATCCACCTCTTTCCCTTCTTCACTTCCTCTGACAGTTACAGACCATTTCTCTAATAGGGCTTGCATTTGAAGATAAGCCTGCATGTAAACAAATTAACTTTTCTTAAATGGAGAGCCATTTCATCTGCAATAATATACCAATTCATAAACTATCAGAAGCATATTTTTAAAAAAAGAAGAAGACAAATGACCCATTGTATAACACTTACTATTAGGCAGACTAGATGTCCCTGTGTTCTGGGAGATAAGGCTCTTGTATTATTACACCCTAATAAAATGAGTTAATGTTTTAGTATCAGAGATAAAAGGACAGTTGGATATATTTAATAACCAAACTGAGAAACACTTAATTTTAGTTGTCTGTAGCAATATAACACAAATTCCCCTGTAAAACAAATTGCACTTTTGGAATATACTTTAATGTGCATTCGACAAAGGAGAAAATGAGGTGATTGAAGTTCAATTTGTAGCATGTTATTAACCATTTCCGCTTGACTAGATGCGTAAAAGGATAATGGATGAGGGTTTTATTATTGCCTTTCTGCTAAAATGAAGTGGTGTAAAAGATAAGGTGATGAGATTAATGAACATAAGGAAGCGGCGTAATCAATCAAACTCCAACAGGATGATGAGATGACAGTACTTAAGATTTGCAAGGATACATGTTTTTAAAAGTGGACTTTATCAACACCGACATTTTGTTTGGGTGGAATGCTAAGAAGCAGATACTTGCCAATTTTAGTTATTTTTTGGTGGGTTCAATTACTACTGTGTGTTTGAAGCTTCAGCAATTAATGTAACAAAGTCATTAAGTCTATTGTTAAATTTAAAATTCATATTAAAACCCCCTATATGGTTATCAAAGGAGGATAAGCAAATACAACTTCTGTCAAGCAGGAAGGATGTTTTATTGACCAGTTTATCAATTCTTCACCGGTGGAACACTCCTAGATGTGTCTGGATGAGTTATTTTTAGTCTGCACTGCTGCCTCAAGTTTTGCATCCAAGTCATTTCAGCATTTCAGTCACTGGTTTTCATGTGCTCAAGGAGGAGTGAGAAATGCTTTCCCTGACCTGTAATAAGTTCTCAAGCATGAAACTCCACAAGATTTCAACTTCCAACTCCTCAAATAGAAAATTGATTATCTTGTAGTGATAAATCTACTAAAGTTTCTAGCTGTAAATGTGTTCTACTTTGTAGGGTGAGATATTTTATACTTTAGATCTCAAATCTTCTTTCCTCTAACACATATCTTAAAATTGTTACCCACTTGAATATCTCTAATGCTAACATGTTATGGGAAGAATTGATTACAGGTGTTTTACTTGTAAGTACTTCAGCTAGAGAAAACCCTAAAGGTAGACCTACTGCCTTAAAATATTTTATTTTTTTTTCAAAGAAAGGGAGAACATTGAGTTCCACACCAAAAATCACTTAAGAACTGCAAACGCCACTAGAAAATAAAATTTTTGAGTGCCTTCAATTTCCTGCTCCTTTTAAAAAACTGTACACCTTTTTCAAAATGTGGAGCTCACTAGGAGGGGAGCTGCTGTCCAGTTAGGGTCTTTTCTCTACTTGAAAAAATATTTAAGAAGGGCTTCCACATCATTCTTTCAAATGTGGTAAATTTATTTGATAAAAACTGCCTATTAAAAGGCTGCCTTAAGTTAGTTTTGTAAATGAAACATGCGTGAGCAGGATAAATTGCTGTATTTTTGCAAGGAACTTAGCTCTTGGCAGCACTTAGGCCAGGATGGATAGGATATTGCTATGGGGTTAGGATTTTCTAAAGAGTAGCAGTTGAAACTACTTTTCCCTCTTGACTTCAGCATTTATGAAACACTATTAGGTACTGGCTGGAAACTGGGGCTGTGTCAATACTCCCATGTTAGACTTGACTTTTTCTGGCTCTTAGGAAAACTTTCAGTTTTGCAAAACAGCATCATGGGTTTGAAAGAGAAATGCATAACACAGCCCAGATTAAAATTCTTCTCAAGAGCTAATATTTTCACATAGACTTACTGCCCTCTCTCCTCCTGTCATCTGCAGAATTCTTTGATAGACTTATTTTTTATTGGGCCCTCAGAAGTAGCAAGTTTTAGATTTAATACCCTAGGGAGAATGGCAAGGCAAATCATGTTGTTGGATCAATTGTTCAGCTATCCCCAGACTGCTGTCTGTGTATCTGTTACACTTGAATCACATTTTCAAGCCATTCTTATCAATCATTTGGACTAGAAATGCAGTTTAATTTTCTATTGCATTTTTAAGCTGAAATAAGGGTTATGTTCTTGTTCTGTTACCCCAGAATCATAGATGTGGTTGTAGACCTCACATTAGCTGTGCCCCTGGCTTGCTTAATCTTGGAAAAGGGTCTTTGCTTGCAGGAATGCTTTAAAGCTGAATTTATATTACTTTAGTTTAGCATGTACTAAGATGAATATCAGCAGTTGTTGTATAAGACCTTCTCTTCACATGGCGTTTTTTTCATTAAAAACGTGAGGTAAGTTTTAATTGGACAGATTATTTCTATGGGTGATCTTAAGGGGTTCTCCCTTGCAGTCGCAGGCCATAAAAAAACCTTGGTCAGTGACTGATTTCAGTCAGTTCTTTCTTCTGAGAAATTAATCTACTTTTACAGGAATATAAGACAAATGTAAGAATACAGATAGCAAAAATGAAGTATACTCATGTGGGACTTCGTTATAAAAAAGAGCACATAGGAGACATGTCCTTTGATAACTAAGGACAATTCCTCTATTTTGTTGTCATATCTGTATTCAGCTTTGGTTTACAGTAAATGAACTTGCAGTGAGTGGAGAAGGGCTTGAACAGTGAAGGGTTTTATAGCAGTTCTGTGCTACCTTCTTTCCCAGCTTCTGAGGGCAAGAGGGAAAATTTGTTCAGTATTATATACAGTCCTGGGCATCCCAAATGAGGCAAATGTCTGTCAGCCCCTGCAGCTGCCCCACTTTACTTGAAGGGGATTTGGTTCCTGCAGCACTTGAGAGTCTCTGCAGCACAAAGGTGGCATTAAGCCATTTTTGCATCCACACCCCTTTGCAAGGGGCACCTTCTGTGCCACATCTCTCACGGAAGGAATACACAGCGCAGAATCTTCTAATGTGAACGGCTGGCTTGGCAGCTCTGGAGTCTGACTTGTCTCCTTGCCTTCAAGAGGCACATCTGTTCTTCTGTGTATGGGCTTGCTTCCCATTAATGAGCTGATCAGATGCAGTGTTTCTTGATGACTGGTATTCTAGCTTCCTGCCAGATGTGTGGGGGAGTTTTTGTTTTTGTTTTGTTTCTGATGAAGGGATAGGAAGGTCAGCTTACAGGTCGCTGATTTAAAAAAAAAAATCCTTTTTTGGCATTGAAACTTAGTTTTTCATTTCCCATTTGCTTTCTGCTCCTCCTTCTGCAAGATCAGATGGAAACAGCAGACACTGGACAGCTGCCAGTGTTGCAGGTGTAGTGGTTCCTTCTTGGTTGTAGTTGCTGCTTCCACTTGCACGTGTTCTGACTGGAGAGACCTTTGCTGGATACACGGAGAAGCAGCCCATGGGAGAAGTCATAGCCTGAAAGTGGTGAAATAGGCAAGTGCAGGGCACCAGTGGAAATCTGACATGACTATTCTCATTTGCTGTTCCAAATACAAATTTGAAGAGACATTTACAGCAAACATGAGCCTTATTTTTCTAAAACAGAGGCTCCCCAGGCCAGTGATCACAGTACCAGCCTGACAGAACTCAAGAAGTGTTTGGACAGCACTCTCAGGCACAGGGTGTGGCTCTCGGGTTTATCCTGTGCAGGGCTGGGAATTGGACTTCAGTGGTTCTTGTGGGTCTCTTCCAACTTCCAGGATATTCTATGATTAAAAAAAAAAATTCAATGTCTAAATACCTTTAAGAGCCAACAGAACACAGATGGCTCCTTCATTGTTTTCTGTGCACTGCCTTTGAGATGCTTGTTCCTGTTTCTTACATTTCACCATACATAGTAAGAAATACTGCTGTGGGTATGAGCTGCTGTGAGTCTGGCAACTGTCCTAATTTTCAGACTCTGTACTTGTTAAATATCAACCAATACGCTGACAAAGACTATCCTCTAAGACTTTTCTGCACTAGGAATTTTATAAAAGGAGTGGGGCCAACCAGACTTTAAACTTAGAAAAACTTAAAACTTAAGAAAAACCCAAATCTACAACCTTTTTGTCATTATATGTATTAAAAAAATCTCTGCTTGATGCCTTTTCACTATTTTTCTGGCACTTCCATCTTTGAACAAGGGAAAGCTTTTCAGGGCTTGTTTTGAAATCCTTTTTTAAATTTTAGTAATGTTACAACGTCATGGCATGGTTTTGAGCCACTAGTCCTGTGCTGTCTTACTTCTACTAGGAGACTTTCTGTATGATTTATATTATGGATCTGTTCATACTTATCACCTCAAAAACACTTTTTTTTTTTTTCCTAATGAGAATACCAGATTCTAGGGAGTGTGCTAAAAGCTTTTGAGGTTAAGATTTAAAAGAGTTTTTCTTTTATAACCTCCTTTCCAATAATAAAACATTTCCTTAATGAACTCAATCTGAATTTGTATTTCCTTTTTTGTGTTAGCTCACAAGAAGACGGGAAGACAAATTAATTGATCAGTTTTTGCAGAGTGAAAATTTGGAACATCTAAAGCTTCCTGTTCTTTGTCTTTTAGTTTTCTGCATTAATAAACTTGAAGGTGAGCTAACTACCAAGGTAGCAACAGTTGTGGTGATGCAAAGTTATGCACCAAAATATGAGAGTTTTGAAGGGCTTTTTGAAGCCATCTAGACATCTGCTTCTCAGCTGGATAAAATGATGGCAAAGGGAGTTTTCCCACCTAGTTTTCCAAAATTCTGTCTCACGCAGGGTAACAATCATGGAATGTACCACTGCACCATTCATTAGTGCAAAATCTTAATACTGACAACATTTTATTTCAGCATTTTTGATGCAAATTCCACTATTTAATATCATCAGGTTCTTTTGACAGCTTCTGCACAGTGAGAAATCTCTTCATGGAATTCTGCTCACTGTTGCTTAAGCTCTCTTCTTGAGCTTTTTCAGGTAATGTCATTTTTTCAATGTATACAAAATGAAATCAAAATAAGCTTTTTTAGTATTTGCACTGTGTCTGTTTAACTGGTGGAATTCATTGACGCATGAAATCGTGAAGTTGCATGATTTAATGCAGTCCACAATGACTTTGCTGAGTTATTTCTAAATGATTGAAAGGTTCTTGGTTATGATTTGTTGTCTGTATCGTTTTGCATACCAGGTATATGAAGTCTGTATATGTATGAACATCAGTGCTATAACAAATAGCATACACAGGTAACCCTGGTAGAGGAAAAATGTTGCCCTTCTCCAGGTGATGTAAACATCTGTATGAGCCTTTTGTATCTACCTCTTGAGGAGCAGATCCAACTAGCTCTTAAATCAGAATGTAACTAAATCAAGATATCAGTCAACTCCTACAAGAATCTGTGAATTCCTGCAATTCTGGCTCCTTTTTTATCATAAATAAGCCTGCTGTCATATTTTGCAAAGAAAGTCATAACTTTGTGTCCTTAACCTTGCAGGGCTTGGACAGTCACCCAAACCTATATTAATTTTCTTCTTTTTGAACTTCCACTCTCTGAGGCTGCATAATTTACCTTGCATAACTGTCTTTACCAATCAGAAGTTCCTGTTCTTTGGGTTAATTAAATGTTTTCTGATAGTGGTAATGAACCCCTGCTCTCTAAAATCCAGCAGGGTTAATCAAGAAGGAAAAAAATTTGTTTATGAGACCCAGGTGAAGGAAGTAAGAGAGTTGGTACTAAATTTGCTAACATTGTATGCAGATTTATTAGTCTCTGTGAGGTGTTTAGAACCACGTAGTCAAATCAGAAAAAATCTGAAATACAGGCTCCCTCAGTAATTTTATTTCCAAGTTAGATTGGGATAATCAGGAAGAAGGTTACCTGTAGTTAGTAGAAGACCGCTTTCAGAAAATTTACATTGCATGCTTTTTTCACACTGAAATATAGCTTAAGTGACAGGCTAAAGGGAGAATATATAGTTGTGCATTCCTCTATTTTAATAATCCAGGAAGCATTTTTCATGCCATCATATATGTACTGATCTGTGGTCTGTGGCAGTTAGACTTTATTCTTATTATTCCTATTATTTCCAAGCACATGGTGTTTTTATTTTTTCATTGTGTAGAGAGAAATTATTTCAAAACTGAATGGATCTAGAAACAGAACTAGATCCTAAGAAAAGATTAAA
This sequence comes from Leptocoma aspasia, assembly GCA_013399835.1. Lineage (NCBI taxonomy): Eukaryota > Metazoa > Chordata > Aves > Passeriformes > Nectariniidae > Leptocoma > Leptocoma aspasia. The sequence continues at coordinate 27,431 of VXAX01006389.1, read as the reverse complement.
CTATTTACAGGTCCAGAGGCCTTAAGGTATTTGAGGCTAATATAAACAGCATAATGTGAAATAGGAATTTCAGTTAGTGGTAAATCTGTCTGTCCCCAGCAGCTTCAGATAAAATAATTCTATCCTTCTCGAGCACATCAATTTGCTAGTCGGTGGTTCATGTATCAAAGAGCATTCTGTGAAAATATCAATATCATTGGTTAATATAAATGAAATTAATTTTTAAAGCTGGGCTAAAGGTTGACATCTGAAAAATTGCATTACTTTGCAGAAGAGAAATTTCTGTCTTCCAGTGAAATTTCAGGTCATAAGGGCAAGTAATTTTCACAATCTTCAATGGGAACCAGTGAAATATGAACTTCATTGTCACCTAGCCCCAAAGCGATAAGATAAAATGAGCTGATACATCATTTGCTGTGGTTTTATCATCTCCTTCAGTAATTGGAAGAGAAAACATAAGAGTCCTTTACCACCCCCCTCCCCAATCCCTTCACCACCCACACCCAGGCATAAGCCATTTTGCTCTGATCAATACAAAGGTCACTGAGTATTTATTTATTTATTTTATTTTTTTAATGCTGGGTAAAACTGTCTAGTGGAACATTAAAGTAATGAATATGTTTAATTGAGTTTGTCACCCATGAAAATGCTGAACAGGATTGTGTAACAGACTGTGCATGCTCACAGGGGGACTGGTTGGGAGGCTGCTGCTCATTGCCTGTGGATTTCAGTGGCTGATTTTGTAAATATCTGAGATTTAAAGTGAACATCTTATTTGTTGTTTCTTTGAGAAATCTAAAATAAACCAATAAACAACTGTGATTTATTGAAGAGCATGTTGATATTTAAGATTATTAATAGTCTGATCTAATTACCTGTTAATTCAGTTGTACTTAGATGTATTTAAACAAAGAGCAGAGTAGGAGCCTTTCATTGTGAATCCTGCAGCCAGGAACTAAATAATACCTGGACAGTAGAATCCAAGGATCCTCAGCTGCAAGGCTGAGGTTAAGGTAGAAATCCAAGTTTCTTGTGAACTGAGTGTCAGATTTTGTAGACTCTGAGTACTGTAATTTTGCCTTCCTGAGTAAAAAGGACCCCAAATGACCTGAAATGCTGCTAGAATGTATTTATAAATTTTATCTCTCAACTGTAATCAAATTAGAATGTAAATTAAATGCTCTATATTTTTATCCAGTGCTTTGTTGTTTTTTTTCTTTGTCTTGCATTATAACTTGTTTAAAATTAGACAAATGTGCATCAGCTTTTTAAATAAGCTGTTTAGCTTTTATTTTACTCATGGCAGTTAAGTTGGCTGGCATATTAAAGTAATATAATTATTCAATTACTGTTTCAGTTCTATAACTCATTTACAGACTTAATTACTTCTAGCCTATTCACATTTTCAAGATCAATAGTACTTTAAAATAAAATAAAATATACGATAGGTGATTGGCTTGCTTAACAGGTAAAGCAAAATGTTCATTTAGTCTTCAGTAAAATATTACTTTTCTAATTCAGGAGGCAGCTGTAGTGATGGGGGTGGTTTTTTAACTATTGCATGAAGTCTTTTACAATAGACATAGTTTATGATCAACATTTAAGGAGGGTTTTGAAGAAAAGGTAGAATGGGGCATTTGTATTAAAAACTGAAAAATTTCAGAATAGCTTCCAAGTAATTGAGCATTTTAGTGTTGGGAAATTAGCAGATATATGACTGTAAATCATGAGCGCTTATTTATGAATGATCTTAATTTGTGGTCAGCACTGTGGTACTTGACTTTTCATGCAACTCTGATTTCAGAATTTGCTCCAAGTAGAATTTGAATCTGGCTGTTCTTTACTCACTAGTTTCTTAGGGAATTTCTGGCAGCTGTGCAGCGTTGGGCCATCAGCATGAGTACAGTGACTGAGTACAGGTTTGGACCTTCATTTCTTGAATACTTGAAGTAAAAGAAGGGACTTCATGCAAAGGGGCAAGTAATTTTGTATTTTTAGTAATGTTGTCATGGCACCTGTTCATCTGGTGTTGCCAAAGTCTAATTACAGAGCAGTTTGTCTGATGAGATTTTTGGAACTGTAGGACTTTACAATTGCCTCATTTGTTTATGTGTTTTTAAATGAAAAGGTAAAGAGTGTAATTTGTCTTTTCTCCTGTAAGGTGCTGTATCTTTTGAAACAAATGAAATATGCAGTAGATTGAACTTCGACCTAATGTGTTGAATCAACTGATATTCTGTAAATACTTTCTCATGTGGGGAAGACTGTACTATTTCTGCAGATTAAATCAGATTGTATGCTGTCATTAGTCTCTGCTCCACAACTTGTTCCAAAATTGGTGGTGACAAAAGGCAGAAATAAGTTGGTTTTAACCTCAAAATATTGTACAATGTTATGAAGAAGATAACTGTTCTTAAATTCTGAAGTGGGGCTCTCTGTTGTGTGGCTTATGGGTGAAAACAGGCAAATGCGAAAAATAGTTCTTGAAAGTTGTAGTTCTGATGTCAGAAGTGATTTAAAAAGAATTAAATTAAAAATTTTGTTTGCCAGAATAAAAATGCTGAATTTAATTTGAAGAACGAGCCAGTTTCTGCAACTAGGAGTTTCTAATAATATTTTCTAGGGAGTGAAAGGTTGCACTGGATTTTCATAAGGAACACTTAGCAATACACATGAAAGAAATGTGTTTGTCTTCTGGACCTTTCATCTGCTCTAGGTGGAGTGATGAGCAGGGGCAATGCTGCAGTTGCCATGGCAACTGGTTCACTGGCGGGCTAGACCTCTGTCTAGGGTGCTGTCAGTGGGCCCGGAGTTTCAGAGAGCACAGTGTCCCAAAGAAGGTCTGCTCCAACCTAATCCAGTTTTAATTGAACTCCAGAGACTTTGAAGTGGGGCTGCAGAGCAGGCAGCCCCTGCTCCAGCCTGGAATGAAGGCTGTGCTCAGCCTGGCCTCAGCTGCTTGTGTCTCCTGCTCACTTTTTGTTCATGAGTGGTTCCAGCAGTGGCTGGTGCTGTTCCTGTGGGGCAGCTCCGGTTCCTGCTGGAAATCCTCTCTCACTGAATTCAGGCACTCCATCGTGGCTCTGCCAGGCGCACAATGCAAGGCACCTCTGCTCTTTTCAAGTTGGTGCTTTTCCTTCCAGTCTTAAGGAGGCTGCAGGCAGCAAGCTCTGGGCCTCTCTCACAGAAAATGCTCACTTCACAGGGTAAAAGTAATAATTATTTAGGGTGCTGCTTATACTCACAGTATTCACACAGTAAATGTTTGAATTTGCCACGGACAGACCGATGGGGACAAACAGGCTATTGGGTTTTAATTGTTGCAGAAAAGCGGAGGTTACCACATTGCTGTCTGTCTCAAAAAAATCAATCATTGCAATTAGAAGCTCTAATTTCAAGATCATAAAACGGATGAACACCAGCAAAAAGTACTCAGAAATTTCTGTGCAGGAGCACTGCAACTTTGTCTCCCTTATTACCTCTCTTGGTGTTGTATCCTTAGAGGATATTTATATGCATGTGAAAAAAGCCAGCTGCAGTGGTTCTGAATAGCACCACAGAATTATATAAATCTGCCAGTTGGTGTAGATGGGTTATGGGTGTGCTATGGGAAGTGTCAGTGTGGCTCAGGTCTGTTGGTTCTCCAGTTCCAGAAATGTTTAGCAACCAGTGACAATCTCTGGTCCTTTCATCACTTTTGTAGAGTTTTGTGCTGGAATAATTATGTCGTTTTTTCCTTCTCTTTCTATGTGTGTGTGTTTGCTGGGAGAGAAGTTGACTGTGGCACTTGTGTTGAGGTGAAGGTGATTTGCTTTGTATGTTTTGATCTGTGATATCAGCTTTTGGTTTGCCAGTCTTGTTTGCTTCTAATTCACAGAACTGGTACAATATTTTATGCTGTATTGTGTGATGCTTTTATAATGGTGCATCTGCTCTCTGTGCTACAAAAATGCAGGTTTTATTTGTCAATAAATGCTACATTCAAGGCAAAATCCTCCCTTGTTAAAAACCTGTAAACAAATGGTTGGTTGAATTAACAGTCTTTGTTATGTTAAGGACTTGAATTTCACTTTTTCATTTTTATACACAGTGTATTGCTCAAGGGAAAATGTGGTAAGAGTGATGTTAACAAGGATTGCATCTGAGTGTCTTTTTCTGTGATGGTTTTCTATTAAGTGCTTTTGTGTTTGCTAAAATTGACAAATCTCAGATTTTCCTTCTCCTATAATTTGTTAATCTGAGGTAGAGAATTGTCCAGTCTCTCTGTCCCTTAACACTTATATAATTAAGCTTTGAAACGAAAAGGAAAAAGTGAAGCAACAAAGAAACAAAGTGGCTGAGGACTGAAAATGGAATTAGTTTGAATTGTGAAGGCAGACTAAGCATCTGTGTCTGTCAGATGGGATGACAGGAATTGTAACAAGTTACTTTGACAACCGCTTACTCCATAGAGAGATTATGCTGAGTTCATTTGCAGGTTTGTGTTTAACCTTAGCTGACAAAATGATACTTAACCTCTTATACAGCCAACCTTTCTAGTTCCAGAATTAATGAATGCTGCCTTAACAATAAACCTAAGGAACATTTTTTTTCTTTAAAGACATTTTTTTCTTGCTTATTTGTTACAGGCCTGTTATTACAATGCTGAAGGGAGTGCAGATACATCTAATGCTACTAGAAAGACATTTCAGAATATGGTTTTATGCTTTGCTGAAAGGCCAAACATTTAATAATGTTTTTGAAACTCTGAAACTGTTATGAAAAATAGACAGTTGCCTTTAAAGGAAAAAAATGCAAGCAAATGTTTAAAATATTTGACATGAGTAGTTGAATTCAGGACGACAAGAAATGCATTAGAGATTGATAGCATGATTTGAAGTTTGAGTGTATTTTAATTTTGCTGCAGGTTTTGCATATAATTGGTAGAATCCATGTTTGTGGGTCAAAGAATTTCTCTTCTGCAAGGTATTCCCTGTCCAACTAACATATTTAAAACATTCTTTCTGTCTGTTTCTTCTAGATTCTGGCATATACAGAAGGACTCCATGGAAAATGGCTCTTCTCAGAGATTCGATCTATCTTTTCCCGACGTTACCTCTTGCAAAATACAGCACTGGAGATATTCATGGCAAATAGAGGTAAAGTGAGCTTAAAGAAATGACAAGTGTGGATGTTGGGGCATGTGCATTCTGTTGGATGTTTAGTCATGTCTGTTTTGACATGGATTTGTGTGGATAGAGGAAGGGCTTGGATTAAATGTAAAAAAATTTAAGTTAGTATTTTTGTAATTTAGTTTCTCCTTCCAATTATTTTTTCAATGATAAATTATGATCAAACATGAAAACTGCATTATCAATGCCTCACTTTCATTTACATCCATGTGTTTATTTGCCATTCTCTGAGGACTCCTGCTCAAGACAGTCCTACTTCTGATCTGTTATGCATGAAGGATTTTTTGTGTCCCCTTGGAGGGTTGATAGTTGTTAGTTGTACACACCAAGAACAATGGAATGAAAGAATTTCACTGCTGGATTAGACCAGTGACTGCTATGCCTTCATGCTTTATTTAAAATGAAGAACATTGTTTTGGTAATGGTAATGTCCAACAGAACATAAATCATATGCATAAACACTTGTTGTGCTCTCTGAAGTCATAAATGGCCACTGGTGATACCATAATTAGGTTGTTATTTAGATTTTTAGGTTGCTGGTTTGTGTGTCATTCACGTTTCAGACAAAATAGGAAGATAGTATTTTGAAGACTATTTCTAGAAAAATATCTAGACAGTAAATTAGTAAATGTGTGAACCAGTTAATACATACATTTTTTAATTACTTCTAGACAGTCAATATGGGTATATAAGTTTAATTTCTATTGATAAAGGAAAAGAAAATGGAGACCTTGTAAGATGTGCAACAGTGACAACTTCTGTTGAAATTCCACTTAGTGATATATAAAAGGAGTTCTGGAAATTAAAAAAAAAATCTACAGCAACCTGAAGGAAACTTGCCTGATCTGTTGAACACCTGAGCTTAGGATTGCATTGTGTTGGTTGAGAAAGCCTAAAATGTAAAATCATGTTGTATTTCAACTCTTGTACTCACAGTGGGAGTCATGTTCAACTTCCCTGACCAAGCAACAGTAAAGAAAGTGGTTAACTGTCTACCTCGGGTTGGTATTGGTACCATCTTTGGATTACCCCAGACCAGGTATTTTACAATTTGAGTTAATTTTATCTGTCAATTTGAAGAGTTATTTTTATTTTCATCAGTGCAGCCCACATGGTTTGAAGCAGTTACACTAGTTCACAGAACATGGAGCAGGAAACCCTTAGAGAGTATCTTGATTGTTGTTACTTAAAATTTTTATTTTTAGTAGACTTCTGTACATAGAAATGGGATTAAAATAGTTCAAGTTGTTTTCTGTTGCGTTTTGTAGTTTTTTATGAGGTCCAGAAAAAAAAAATCTGTTGGATTGCTATTATAGCCACTCTATAAGAACATCAGGATTTCTATTTACAGAAACAAATTAGGTGTGAAAAATTTTAAATGTATGTTGAAGACACATTTGCTCAATATTTCACATCCATTTGTACTGATCAATTTGTTTGCAACATAATGGAGGTTATTAAAAAAAAAAATCAGTTAGTTTCCTTGAATGGTTTACCAATACCTGTAAAGATTTTTTTAACTAAAACTATATATATTTTTTTTTTCCTCTGTAAGTGATGTGAGTTTGGTATTTACAGATGTTTTTGTTATGAACAAAACAGTCTTGGGAATTTTATGATAAACTCTTCTCTGGTTGATTTATCACTCCAAGGAATGACTTTACAGTCTTCTTTCACAAACTTTAGGAAATCTGGCATCAAATTCTAAAAGTTTGAGTTATTTATGACTACCTCCCCCACACTGCCCAGAATTTAAATCTCAGGAGGATGCACTTCATAATGAAATTCTATCGTCTTATCATTGTTTTCCTTTGTTCTTGAGGGATTTAAAAAACCTCTCCTTAAAGATGACTTTATTCTTATGTGAAATTCTAAAAGTATTGTAATTTTCTTCTTTAGTAATATTCCATCTCTAAATCTCCAGTAACATATTTCTGTAATACATCAAGCCATCATGGAGCAGCTGAATTTGCACAGCTGTAAATGTTTCTGTTGGACATTTTTCAAATCTTGACATATCCAGCTGTCAGATGCATTAATTCTTTTTATTCTTATTAGATTATAAAACTTTAAAAATTAACTTCAAGTATCCAAGTGGCAGTTTGATTTCCAGGGAAATCTAGCATGGACCTGGTAGAAAGAATATGTACAACTACCACCAAGTCAGATATGTAAAAAAGGAAGACCCACCAGGTTTTCTCTTTTTTTTTTTCCAAATTTTCTTCGTTTTCAGACGCATTTCTTTGGCTAGTCCACGGCAGATCTTCAAAGCTTCCAACATGACGCAGCGATGGCAGCACCGAGAGATTTCCAACTTCGAATATCTGATGTTTCTAAACACTATAGCAGGTATTGCTAATTACTATACATCCAAATTGCTGTAATTACACAGAAAAGGAGTTAATCATGGCACAGTTTCAGCAGCCATGGGACACAACTAAATTTTGCTCTTGTAATGAGTAATTTTTTTCTATATATGATTGTGTCCTGAAGAATTTCACAAAAATCCTCCTAAATTTACTTTATTCATAATTATATTTATGTTTATATAAGACTAGAGAGGTATTCATAATGCTGTACTGAGCTGCACTTAAAATCAGAATATCATGACTGTTGTGGGGGGACAGGAACTATATAGACTGTCAACTATTTAGGAAAGCCTCAGAAATAGGAACTTCTTTATCTTCAGTATTCTAAGCTTTAATTTTCAAAAATACTTTCTCCCCTAAACATCATAGGTGCAACAAGTTCTCTGTAGGGCTGGGAAATCTCAGCCAGGGAGCAGGATATTCCTGGGGCTGATAAATACCTTTGTTACAGGATGTATGGTTGGTCTTAAAAAAGGGTGCAGTGTCTGGATTGCCAGTGCTGCTGTTCTAGGACACCATTAATCCAAACCCAACCCTAATTTATATCCATTTATTTTTTGTCCTAACTACTCATTCTGTAAATGCTAAGCTATATTTTGTTTAACCCATCTTACCCCATCAGCTTCTAAGCAGCTGGGCTTCAGTTTACTAAGTGGAGGCTGACTGTTGGGTCTCATGGCATCCCTTTTATTTTCCAACTTACTCTGTCCTCTGAGCAACTTAAAAAATTTCTCAATTTTCAGCTGTTTTCTGTGATATTGACAGTGGTGAAAGGTCTGTTAATTCCCTTTCAGGCTTGGCTCTTGCTAACACGATTGATATAACAAATGCCCATGCTTGCACTAATTGCATTTTATACAAATGGTCACTTTTGGTGCTTTCTGTAATCAGTCATCAAGTCAGAGGTGCCAGGATGCTGACAGATTTTTAAAAGTAGGGTCGATCTGCTTCCCTCGTTACTGTTCAAGCTGAATGAGGCACATCATGACACTTCTCTGTGGCTCTAATGAATGACCCTTTTCAGCTTTAATATATTATTGAAATAATAAATTGAATTCTTATCTGCTTGGTGTTTGAGGTTAAAAGAAGCAAAAAAGATAACATTATAGAAAGAGGGAAAGTTGAGTTGCCCATGATAGGGAATTAAAAGAAAGATAGTTACCCCAGTGTCATGTAAGTAGCCTTAATCCTCAGTAACAGGTAATGTGCAAAAAAGCCAAGTGATTAGGGAAAGAATGACTGTACCATTTAAGAGTTCTGCAAACCATGATGGAAAAATACTGAGTGGTACAAGAAAACTGGAAGAAGAAAAACTGTGTTGGAGGTTTAGAAAATGTTTTCTGACAACCTTACAGGTTAGATTGTAAAATAATATTCCTGGGGAAGAGGTTAAAAAAAGATCTCCAAATCTGTCTTTGGAGATTTTTAAGACCAGGCTGAACAAAATATCAAGAACACGCTGATTGAAGATTATATGAATGAATAACCCTCTGCAACAATATAATAAAAAGAGACAGAATGCATGTAAAAACTGTATTTTAAACTTAGAAAGCAGGCTTTGGGGTGTATGTGTGCATGGTATATATTTATTCTAATTGAATATTTTGGTTTTACTGGAAGAAGTGTATTATTTCCATCTTAGATACATGAAGATGTACCCATGAACCTGTATACAGACCGAATTTTCTCTCCTGGTAAATGTTGGCATATCCATAGATGTAAAAAGAATGCTTTAATTTTTAGTATCAACAAAAATCATTGACCCTCCATTTTTTGAAGTGTTTCACCTTAAGGAAATGGAAGACAAGATGAGGTAAACAAGGAAAGGAGAAATTTAACTGTCAATCTTACTGTATGCAAAAGAGTTCGCAATTAAAGTGAAATGGGCTGAAATGTTTTAGATTAAATACTAGCATATTGTCAACTTTACCATTATTCTTTCAATAAAGCAAAGCAGAATATTGAAATAACAGATCTGAAATAAACTGCAGTTCTTTCAAACAGCTCATAAAGTTATATTGTTGTATCTTTAGAGATTGGTATTTTAGTTAAATATAACTCTTTATTCACAGTGGGGTTTTTTTGTTGTTTGTCAGGTCGAACTTACAATGATTTGAATCAGTACCCTGTCTTCCCTTGGGTTATCACCAACTATGAGTCAGAGGAGTTGGACCTCACACTTCCTAGCAATTTCAGGGATTTGTCAAAGGTATTTGTCATCAAATATACCTTTATATTTTTATCACAGTAGTTTTCAGTCTTGTAAACATTTTCTATGTTTAGTACATTAATGTTAACTTCATGAGCATTAACAGTGTTTCATTTCTTCATGTGTGTACTGATAATAGGAATCAGATTGTGTAAAAATGAATTATTCATGTATTCTTATTGCCTCTGATTGTGTCAACCTAATAATTGTTGTTGGAAGATGCTCCTAGTTGGAACATAGACATTGTATTTCATTTCAAATTTTAATGAAGGTATAAATGCTGAGGCTGTTAAAGATTAAAAATTAGCCTTTTTCTGTTTGTTTTTTTCCTGATGAGCATTGTGCTTTTTTTAGTAGCAAACCCTGTGATACCATTATATTTTAGGTACTTTTAAATCACTGCCCATATTCCAATGAGTAGAAACTTCATTTTATCACTTCCTCTGTGTACCCCTTCAGGTATGCTGGAGTAATGCAGCTGGCCTTTGTCAGACAGACATTGGGAGGTTTGAACAACTTTTCCAAACAAGTCTGTTATTTTTGCAACCTCATTTTCCATTAACTTTTGTTAAGTGATGCTTCTGCATAGATCACGTAATTGCTGAAATAACTGAAGACAAGGAAAATGATTCTCCAAGTGCTGTACTTCTGAGGGGTCTTATTTTAATTGTATTTTCATTTGTAAAGAGTCAAATCAGCACTGTAGTCCTGCTCTTTCTTCCTCCCTGAAACAAAACATTTTTTCTTCATTTTAAGTTAGCACTTACCTCCATTTGAGAAATCAGATAGCAAACCTGCTCTATTTCTATGTGGTTTTATTTATTAACATTGACTGGTTATATGGATTTCTCTGTTCATGAAAGTAGTCTTTGAGGAGGATTGTTAAGTGTGCTTTCAGTTCTGAGGGAATCTTTCCATTGCTGGAGGAGGACATTACTCAGACTTCATCTCTGTCTACATTCAACATTCTCAAGCATTTGCTGGAAAACTGGGAACATTAAACAGCACATAATTTTTGCATATTTATATATATGTATATGTACATACATATATATATGTTTATATATATATAATATACATATATGTATATTTATATGTATATGTACATACACACATATATACATATTTATATGTATATGTACACACTTACATATGACACAATGAGAGTCTTTATGTCATACCTGTTTCAAATTAAACAGTTCAAGTTTTGGTTACTGTTTTGGCATTTCTAGCAGTATCAACTCCATGTAGCTTAAATGTTAAACTTTGCGTAAGACGATGAATTTGTGACAGGTATCTGGAAGCCCTTGCTAGTATTCTACTATGAAAATTTGTGGATGTCATATATATTCTGATATTTTCATTGTAGCACTGTTATCTTGGGGGTAATGGTTCCAAATATGTGCTAATTATGTATTGTAGCATGTCTATGCTTTTGCACGGCTAAAGGTTTTTAAAATATTTGAAGATATTTCACTTAAATATCTACATGGTTTTAACAGTAATTTATTTTCTTTCCTTATGCATGCCCAGAAACTTCTCACAGTTTAGTGCTCCCACTGTGTAAAGAACTTTGATTTTGATCTGGCAGAAAGGAAGTCAGGTCAATATTTTTTCTTTTTTTTTGGTGCCTAAGAAAATGAAGAATTTACTTTTTAAAAATTATTTAGAAATTGCAAATTGTATAAAATCTAAGTAATATTTCTTTTAATGTGTCATCTAGGAGTCCACAGTTAGTACAGATTTAAAGAACTTCAGAGTGTAGGTTAAACCAACACTTTATTTAAGCAGCTTCTTATGGCATAGTTTTGAACATCAGTCACACAATGATAAACCAAAGCAACTGAAATGGATTGTGGTTAATATTGCTGTCAGCCTGACGAACGCTCCTGACAAATGCCAGGAGTGCACTGCCAGTCTGTTACCCTGCTTTGACTCAAGTGTTTATTCCTTAAGAGGTGACTATGGTTTGGAATGAGTATTACATATTATATTTATAGCGGCATATATTTTATTTATACAACAGGCAGTTTCCCACCTGAATGTGTGGCTTTTTCTGCATTACTTATGTTACTCATAAGCACATTCTTTTCCTTATTCAGTGGAAGCAATAAATTGCATTGTATTTCTGAAACTGGATAAGGAAAGAAAATAGAAGTAAAAATGCATGGCAAATACTGAGATATGGAAGCATGATTTTATACTCTCAAAAGTTTGTTACAAGATCTTGCTGTATGCAAGGAGGTGTTGATAATTTTCCTTTCATAAGGCACAACATTTGTGTAAGATCATAAACTGACACTACTGGAAGAAGTAATTTATGCTACTCTTAAATCTTCCTCTCTCTGCACTATAGCTACATGTGTACATAATAATATTTTTATTCATATTTTTATCTATACCATGCAGTATTTGCTAAATCATCATCGATTTTATAGAGGCTGTTATGCATGTAATGACTTATTTTCCAGTCAAGTGTACAAAAGCAACAAATAGCTCTCACCTTAGTGAAGTGAGGTGTTTAATTGGTATGTGGGAGCCACTAATATAAAACACACCTTGACAGAAGAGAAGTAATAGATTTTTTTACTATGAAAAATTAAAGTAGTTTTTTTGTTCTGATGTCAACTTCACTGTTGGGTGTTCTTCAGCATGCCAGCCTGAATTCTGTTGCAGGGTGCCCATTTCAGGAGCACAAATGCACTGCATATAAAACTTGTGCTTCATATTTTCCCTTGTGCGGAAGCAGATTGGGATGGACATGAAATTTGCTTAGTTATTTACATCTTGGCAAAGAGATAGAAACTAAAAAATGGTTTGATGTGAACCTATTAGAGTTTTGCAAATTTTTAAAAGAAATCATTTTGTCTAGAGAGGCATTAAAACCTGTACAGATATTCTGTGAATCAAGTGCTTTCATGTAGGAAATGTAAATTACATTATATTCAGCTCATGCTGAATACACACCAAAGGAGTGCAGTTAAAACTGATGAAATCACCAGGACTCAGTGTCCTTCTAAGCATAAAACATGTTCAAAAATTGGACATTAAAGGAGGATGAGAAGAACAGTGTGAGAAATAACAAGAGTGGGTGCAATGGTAGTGACTTATTTTGATAGGCAATTATATCTGGAATATAGGTGCTAAAGCTTTTGAGGCTTGGCACTGCTGGGCTCAGGACCTGTCCTGGCTGCCTTGTCACTGGTATTTCAGGTAGGAAATTTGTCATCTGTATCTGGGACAAAAGATACAACTCAGTTAAAAAGTATTCCAAAGTCAGACAGGATATCCTCAGAAGGGAGGTACAAATATTCTTCCTTTAAGGGTGCTTCATGTGAATCCCTGCTTAAAACAGGACATTACAGGAAGTAAAATATTTCAAACTTTATATCAGAATCCGTGGTACTTACAAGAAGGTCCATTAAATTTTCTAGAATTTTGGATATCTCAAGAAACAGTGTTAGAGGTATTAATGCCAGCCTGAGTGATACCTGGGATATCAGTGATATCTGAAAAGGAGACACATATTTCATTATTCGTTTTTTAGTCCAGTATGGATTTTAGTATTTTTAGGTTAAAGTATATTTCTCAGATCCTCTCCATTTTCAGATAACAAGTTTTCATGCTTTTTTTTTTTGTTGTTGTTGTTTTTTTTTTGGTTTTTTTGGGTTTGTTTTTGGTATTGTTTTTGTTTTTTTTTGTTGTTTTTTGTGAAACACAAGTTGCTTCTTGGAGGAGAGGAGCACTTCATCCTCTTTAAAATTTAGGTTGACAGACCTAAACATTTGACATAATCACATTAGGAGAAACCTTTAGGAGAAGGGAAGCATACAAACAGGAAGTGCTTGGAGCAGAGCCTTTCTTGTGTTGGTTCCATTTAGGAAGCCATAAAAGAGCAAAATCTAGCTAGGAGAATGAAGACACTCTTTTCCTGATCTGGTGTCTTTGCATACACAGAGACCTGAAAAGGGAAGGTGGGAAGAGAATTGCAAAGACTGTCTTTGAAGGAAGCTGTGCAAGATTATTAAGTTCACATCCCATGACAGTGCTAGAACTTTAGGACTGTTATGGGCTTTCTTTCTCCAGATTGGATAATCTGTTTTGTAATTAGAAACAGTACAAACTAAAGTGTTGAGTAGTCTGTTATATTCCCTTGAAAGTTTTGAGTTAATAATACAATTTTTTCCCAGTTCTAAATAGGGAAAAGTGATTTTGTGAAGCTCTGGTATGCCAGTGACACTCAGACAGATGCCGTCATGGATGAGTGATAAAATGGGTTGATTGTCCTTTCTGACAGCTGAGCCGATGTGTTGTATCATTTCCGGAAGCACACTTGCCAAAACTGGGAGACAAAGCTGCAAAGGGCCCCATGGGTCTGTGGCTGATGTGCCACAGCCCTCTGTCCCTCTGTCCCCAGCCCGTGTCTGCAGCACCACGGTCAGGGACCCTCCCGGACCGGGCCTCGTCCCCGCCAGCCGCGGCGCCTGGGGTTCAGCACCACGGACAGGGACACCCCGAGACTATTTCGGGGGAAAAACGCAGACACAGCTGCCAGAACACCGATTTGTTTAAATTAAGTAACTATTGGGTTGTTAAAGCCGACTTAGACATGGTCCTTAGAGACTCTCAACTGTTTGGATTTTAGTGGCAATTTCTTGTTTCACTTTAAGGGTGGAGATTGAGTTGATATGTTGGTTTGAGCTTCATGCAGCATCTATCTCAGGACTTTTTTTCTAACAAATGTGATTTCTATAGTGGTCTGTTTCTCCACAACTCCTGTGGAGGCCTGCTGAGGCTAGAACTTGACCTAAATGTATCTCTGAGATGATTTATCAAAACATATTTTCTGAAATCCTACTCTCAGTGCAGATAGATTTAAAAAAATCTGGTAATTTATGTTGCTCTATGACAGTGTCATAACCATCCTTTTATAGCATTACCTTTGGGCTTTTTTTTTGTCTTTAGTTGGTTATTCTCTGTGTCATACCACCTCCTCTAAAGAATATTACAAGTGGATGATAGAATGCTTCTCCTTGCCATTCTTACTTTCTCTTCCATATTCTCTTCTCTTCCCACCAGAGGCTTATTTTCTGAAGTCACAAGAAGTATACTATTTGTACTTCAGATGCATATATAATTTTCTAAGATCACTTAGCTATCTTCAAGCAATCTTTTAATTTTTTTAAATTTGTTTAGGTATTTGGGCAAAAGCCAAGTTTATAGGATGAAAAAATCATTTTAGTAATAAGCCTAATAATCTTAATCTTGCTTTGCCTCACGGAGGAGTATTGTTTGGAATGTAGAAATTCCCAAAGATAAGAAAAACTGTAGCTCAAAATTAACCATGGATGTTCAAAATGATATTCTAATTGTGTATCTGCTGTTATTGTCCATCTTGCTCTTGTTTCAGTTTGAGGTGCCCTGGACATATGTCATCTTCCAATTGGAAATGAACTGAAGGAGGTTCATGACCTTTTAAATGATCACAAGAAACCACAGGGCACATGTCTGGTCATCTACTAGAAATCAAAATAAAGTAATATCACACATATGTCTTGGGCCATAGACATTCTAAATGTGTGTCTTCTGTCTTCCTAATGTAAAGTGAAAGTTATTTTCTTGATGCCATCTCTCTTCCTTTTTATATTCATATATTTGAATTCAGCAGATTATGGATGCTACAGCACACATCTGTGTAACTCAGATTTCTGAACAAGTGCAATGGTGGCCAAGT
Source organism: Leptocoma aspasia (assembly GCA_013399835.1). Lineage (NCBI taxonomy): Eukaryota > Metazoa > Chordata > Aves > Passeriformes > Nectariniidae > Leptocoma > Leptocoma aspasia. Next base: position 11,948 of record VXAX01006389.1, on the reverse strand, counting down.
TAAAAATTGCACTCATATGGGAAATGAATATGGGATTTTTCTCACCTAACTGGAGCTGTCTAAAACTGAGTTGGTCAAACTCCTAGAATCAGGAGGCCTCTTGGGGTCAAACAACAATCCAGGCTTAAAAATAGTGGCCAGAAAATGAGATCATGATGGGTAAAATAATGATAATCTTTGTTTAGGGAGGAGTTTAAGGTAGTTCTCAGGCTGTGGACTTTGATGCACACATCAGCTGATCTTCTAAAATTCAAACATCAACAGATAAAAATGCAGATCAAATGAGGGAAATCAATACAAAAAAATTACTAAGAAATGATTGTATGATCCTAAAAGCTTGAGGTGAATAGTTTAGCAAGATGAATTAAAATAATTTAGGTATTATATCCAGCCAGTCACTTGAAGCTGCCTCAGAGCCAGAAACACAAGGTTCGTTTCCAAAGTGGGGTGGTCATTGGCATTCCGGAAGTTTGTTTGGTACTTTATACTGTTCATCATAGATGCTAATCTGAAAAAGAGTGTGAAAAGGGAACTGATAAAACTTTCTGACAATGCTCGTCTGTTGATGGTATTGAAGATGATGGCTGACTAATCAGGAGATCTTATGAAACAGAGAATAAGATGATGGATGAATTCACCTTAGGAACAAAGCAATGCATGTGTGAAACAAGATACATTGATGGGCTGACTATTTGTATTAAGGATTGATATAATCTGATTGGAATAGTTTTATGAAACAGTCCAGATTACAATAAAAAGCTCCTTATACATTCCTAAGTACCCCTTTGTAACCTTCTGCTGCTCCTTTTCTCAGGCTTGATGCTTACATGTGATACAGAATAATGTTCATTTTGTGTGCCCTGAGAGAAATCTGCAGCAAATGTGAGTTTGTGTCAGCTTTTGGCTTGAGGTCCTGTGCTCTTAGTACAAACAAAAAGGATTATGTTTTTAGTTCTGATTGTCTTATGTGGATCTGGTGTTAGGTACAATGGCAGCTATTTTCTGTGGGTTGTATGATGTGTTGGCTAGGAACATGGTCTGTGAAAGAAAGGCAAACAGAATGTTTTCATCTCCTGCTATGACTCTAGTGCATGTGGCTTCTCACTTAATCCTATTTCTCAAAATTCATAAAAGTATTGTCTGTTTGTTTTTTAAGCAAGTGAATAACGGTGCAGGGTTTTCTTTCACTTGACAAGTTAAGTCATGGACAGTGCATGCAAATGTTATCTTTTAACTGGCAGGGTTATTTTCTAAGTAAGTGAATACCCACCTCACTGCCTGCAAGCAGCTGGATTTCCCTCATGATTCCCAGGGACATCCAGTTTCCTTTCTCCCTGACCTCTTGGAAGTGTACAACATATAACACCTGTCTTCAGTTTGGCTTCCCAGCAGCATTAGGGTGTAATACCTCAGGTACAAAGTGTGTGACACATTCAGTTGTGCTGAACAATTTATTAAACCTTACCGTGTTTAATTAGTATGTCCTTAATTAGCTTGCAGTTCAGCAGTGCATTGTTTTGCAGTCTGCTACAGGTGGTTGTAAAGAGCATTTGATACTATTGTTGGTGATGTGAAGGCATGGAGATTTTTCTTTTAAATTCAAATTCCTTCAAGTTTTTAGGTGAACTGGGGCGTATCCTGTCACTGACATATTGCTAAAACATGACTAATACTGCATAATAGGGTTTTTTCTTTTTCATTTTTATGCTTAACATTAGCTTATGACCCATATTTTTTTAACTGTGAACTTTAGGAATCTTTTGTCTTTTGCACAGTTAAGTATTATTTATATTGACATGTTCAGACATTCTAGTGATTAGACCATCTTTAGATCAGTTTTTCCTGACTATTACTGCTGTCTCAAAGGAATATGTGTGCTCTTAAAAACATCTGAAATATAAACCATATGTACAAATACTTTTAATTTGCATGCACATGACCTTTTTTTGCTTATGCTCCAGCCCATATTGAATTCTCAATTATGAGAATAGAAACTGGAGTATTTAAAAGTTTTTAAAGCAGAATGTGATGATGTGTTTATATCAAAATTGGTAGAGGACACTCATTAATATTCATAATTATTGCAGTTTTAACATTGTGCATAGAAAAAGTGTTCAACTGGAGAATTCCTTATTTCACTAAGAAAGCACATGAAATTCAAGTAGCTGCTTGTGTTCTTAAGTGACTAAAATATGATTCATAATTAATAATAAAAAATAGCGTATCAATTCAGAATTATTGTGTATCACTGGGGAATAATAAAAAGGTTCTGTCAAGTTTTATCCCTGTGGCTTCAGGTAAATTTTGATTTATCCAAAGTCGTATATCCCCCTCCTAGCCTAGTCTTTGATGTAGGTTTTGGCAGGGCATCTGCTGTGAAACCAGTGGGTTTTTTTGTGAATGAATTGGTAAGGACTGTTTTTCTCCTTGATAAATTGTTTCCATTTTTTAAATCTTACAGCTCAAAAACACTTTAGTTGATCAATGAAGGCAGCTCAAACAGTTCAGCAGAAAATTGTGTTTGTTGTTTTCTTTGGGATATGGTTCATTAATTAATTTGAGTTAAATATGCATTAAATGTAAGATGCCCTCTAAGAAGATGGGACCTAATTTTTAAGGAAACCATAGCCAGTTGTCTGAGAGGAAGAATGGTGAGGCCTAGCAGAGAGTGAGACTAGGTTGAGAGGGAGGGGATAGCATTTTTTGGCTGTTCTCAAGCCCAAAAATGACAGATGAGAGAGTAATGATCTACACTGCAAGAGTTTATTCCCAGATATTTCCCAGCTGACCTAAGTGAATAAAGTTTGGATTTAGTTAAACCCTTGCATCTTGCCTTTGTATCTCTATTTGGGAAAAAGAAATTTTGCTCAGTGATCAGGATGTCCTACTGACAATAATACAGGTATGGGCTGGTTCAGTCAATTTTGTGTTGGTGACAAACAAAGTAACTAAGCAGCAGAATTTCCAGCAGTTAGCATGTTTGTGGAGAAAACCAACACTGAAACACTGAACGCATTTCAGTTTCCTGAATGTTAGGGTACATTGATAAGTGGGCAAGCAAAAAAATCTTTAGGATGGAAGAAATGCTTAAAAAGGAATACCTGAAGAGCCCCACTTGTTAGGTTTATTAAAAATCTAATTATACTCTGTAAGTATCTTTAAATTCAGAATATACTGGACAAGTAGAGACTCTGTGATATGTCAGAGAGGAGCTTAGTAAGATCTCTTTGATAACACACCTGTAAATTCATAACCAAACTGAAATACATATGTTTTTTTTAGAATGAGGGTAAGAATTATCAGAAGAAAAAGCTTCCAAGAAAAAAAAAAAGTTTTTTTCCAAAATAAACTTCCAAGCAGATTGTCCACATACTCAGGAGTCAGATGCCTTTCTGGAAAGCAGCTTGGCCAAATACAGCTTGTGCTGCAATCAGGTATAAATTGTTGGTCTCAAAACCATGTAATGCAAAGGCATTTAACCTCTTGTCACACAAGCTCAAGGCTAGATGAGATGACCTAAGGGTCCCCCGGTCCTTTAGCCCCAATATGAAAAATATCAGTAATGAAAACCAGATAGTCATCTTGAAAATAAAATGCATGGGAAACAAATATCATGACTTGGCAAGGATGCTACCAAACATGATTCAGTAATAGAGAAAATTGTATTCACAGGAATACAAATACCTGGTTATATGTGGGTAAGAAAACAGTGTAAGAAATCACAACGAAAAGCACTTTTTCTTTTTATCCCCTTTGTTTTTCTTTTTTAAATTCCTTTTTTTAATAACAAAGTTGTGAAATATTTGGAGCAACACTATTTAAAATATAAAAGCACATTAGATAGGAATAAAAAGCACCTCTTATCTTCTTAAATGTAGAACTATAAATAGTCATATTGTAACTCTTTATAAGACTTCAATCTGTTTATTTAAAATCATTAGCAATTTTCCAAAATTTATATATTCTTGAACATGAGTGGCAGAGTCCAGGAGAGATTCTGCCCTCTGTAAAGGAGCAGTGAGTGTTCTGCTTTCTTCTGTTGGGTGCAACGGGGCCTCTTCTAGAAGCAGAGGCAAGATGGCTCAGTGTTCCAATGTCTGGCACAGAGCAAGAGTAAGAACTAACAAATAAACACCACAGTGTCTGGACATATATGACAGCAGTAGATGATAAGAGTCAGTGTGTTTTCTCAGTTATTTTTCAGCAAACCATTTTTCTTTGTTATGTTTCAAAGGAAGCAAGCAAGTTTGGTACAAAGACTGAGATATACTATATTCGGTTCTTGGTAAAAATGTGAAATTATTTATTTTGAGGTATTCCTGTATTTGAGAGTACTTTAAAAAATAATATCAAGTGAGTTGTTTTGTTTTTTTAAGAATGGCTTTTAACTTTCATAATTGTAGCACATGTTGTTGCAACAACCACTTCGGGCCAAAAAACAGGTGGCAAAAGTGAAAACAAAGACTACCTTACCTCAATTCTTGCCCCAGTTTGGATCTTCTTTTTGAATGAACACTGACTTGAAATCCATACACATCATTCATTTTTCAATATGATTTGAAAACTTTGCAGCCATAAGTGATATTTTTCTTCATTTTTACTTCTGTAATCTCATCCATTGTTTTTGTTCATTGGAATTTTTCTCTCTCTACTTTTCATTTTTCCCTCTCTGTCTAAATAAACATTTTTTATTGGTGAACTAATATCTGATTTTCCTCTGAGGAAAGAGGTGCTGCAAATAAAATATATTCTGGAATTTCAGGATATGAGAGCTTTTCAGCTCATTCTTCCTTAGAGATCTGTAGCTATAGGGAAACTGTGTTGAGCAGTGTAAATTTGTGGTCTCACAGCTACATGTAGCACAGCTTAGTTTAAAGTTTCTCTTTTCCCCTTGGCATTTACCCACAAGGGAGGGAATACAGTATGTAATCATGGTTCCCTGTTAATTTCATGATATGAAATAACGGAGAAATTTCAATTCATTTCTTCTTTTTTCTTTATTCTGTAGTTAACTGTGCCCAGTGCAGTGTAACACAGTAGAATCACCTCATCCTTAGAAGCAGTTGTCAGAAAAATATGGGCCTGCCTGGTAGAATGTATTAGCCCAATACATTGTCTCCATTTTATTATGAAGCTGCTGGGGAAGCTGTGATATACAGCACTGTCATTACAGATCTATTGTTAGAAAGGCTCTACAGTCTTCTGTGCACTGCCATTAATTTATAGCAGTAAACAATATGTAGCCCTCCAACTGCAGCAAAGCAGAATCTTTTAATGAGGTGGATGTTATTACCACAATAAATCAGTGCATTCGTGTAATGTATAATTCAATGTGTGTATTCCCACTGTAACTTCTCTGAGTAAGCTGATAGTGTATCATTGTCAGTGCACAGCTCCTAAGTTCTTTTCTTTTTTTTTTTTTTCTCCCCTAAGCTTTTTTCATTTGGGGACTTTTTTTATTTTTTATTTGCTTGCAAATAAATGTGACGTGTCTCGATAGTTGTCCTGTTGCAGGCTTCAGAAACCAACTGTAACAATAACACCTAAAATCAATACTGTGGATTCTGGCTATATAGATCTCTGCATGATACCTTTTTTTTTATTTTTTGAAAAGAGAATGGAATCAATTCTAATTGAGTTTAGCTTTATATTCAAGGAATGTAATTCTATAACTATTGATTTGGGCTATACTCATTTGGAGAGTAATAATAGAGGCAGATAAAGAGAATACATAAAATGTTACAGAACCATACAGCACAACACTGTTCCTATTTTTAATTTGTATAATTTGTCTACCAATGACCTTCTTTCTTCTTTTTCTCCCTCAAGCATATCTGAGCCTTTAGGGAAAATCAGTACAGATGGAGATTCTAAAATGGTTCTTTTAACAAAGAGACTTCTTGGAGTCAGTTTCATACTTTCCTGGAATAAATTTGCTACATCAGATAAAAATCCTTTTATACAGGAACAACTTCTTTTAAAGGGTTATATTTCAAATTAGTGAACTGCAAAAATAGTAATTAACCTAAGATGTTTTTCTTTATCCTACTGCAATGTGAAAGCTGCTCTAAGTAAAAAATGTAAGATTAGATTTTAGGTCATTCAAAGATCTAATCTGTCCTAGAAGAGAAAATACTTTGAAGCTTGTATGCCAAATTTCACGTGAGCTGCAGAGAAGCAGTCATTTGAATAATCATAATCACAATAGCAGACAGAGTTTTTCACTTGAAGCCTGCTTGAATTAAAGATGATGTTACTGATACTTTTGTTCAAGGACTTTTAGTTTTTCCTCATCTTGTAGTGTATTCTTAAGTATATTTATTCTTGAAGAAGAGAGAGAAGGAAATATTGTTTCATGTTTATTCTTTGCTTATATTTGAATGCACCCATTGTCTGTACAGGTGAACATAATTTACATTCGTAACATACAAACAATGTGCTCAATCTGTATACAAAATTGTATTGCATACATATTTTGCATATATAACTAAAGATATTTTAGAACTCTTACAGCATTTTACATGTGGAATTGCTAAAATCACTTTTGGATTTCTCAGTCATTTGTGTGACCTATACTCATGTTTTTTCAAATCATTTATACAAAAGTCTGCTGAGGAAATGCACAGCTATAGATAGCAAAATATTATGTTTCCTACTTTTAAATAAATCCCTGGGTGTTTGTGTTCTAGGTAAGCATTGAACAAAGAATAATAGTATTGGTTAAAGTGTGATAGACATTTTTAGTCATACATATGTTGTTTCTTTTATATCAATGTTTTATATAGAAATCTGGTCTTTCATTTGTCTGTTTCAAAGGTTAAGATTCTATGAATTAAGTAAAACTTGGCTTGAGGTGGTAAATGGAAAGCACAGAAACAAGAATAGTAATATCAAAATTCCAAGTCCACTGTTAATATTCTGCCACCCCATCAATCACTTTTTTTTCTCCAAAAAAAAATCCAAAAAAATGTTTCTCAACGTTGCTTACTATTTGCTTAATAGTGTATCCAACATGCACACATATCCACAGGCACCCAAGTTAAACAACACTTTGTCCCAGACATTCCACTGTGAATTGGATGGAGTCAGTGACTTGAATCAGCAGTAAATGGAGCCTGTAGTAATACAGAGGAGATTTTTCCAACCAGCTGTGTGTGTGTGCATGGAATCCTGGTTCCAAGAACAAAGATCTCCTCAGGTGCTGACAGGAACCAACATCTGCTTTTGCAAAGCACCAAACTCAGTCTTCTCCGTGCGTGCCAATAATTCTAGTTACCAAAAAGAGCAAGGGGAGTATGGTATGATAGTATTCACATTAATCTTATTTGCTTAATGAGTTTATTTCTACCAATCTTGCAGCCTATTGGAGCTTTGAACCCGAAGAGAGCAGCGTTCTTTGCCGAGAGATACGAATCATGGGAAGATGATCAGGTCCCAAAATTTCACTACGGCACTCATTATTCAACAGCAAGTTTTGCACTCACGTGGTTGTTAAGGATTGTAAGTATATATTTTTAAAATGCTTTTCCTTTAAGTAATAATGGAAGCAACAAAAATCTAAATGAAAACTGAATGGTATATGAGAGTACTGAAATTTTCTAGTAATTGCAATCAGTAGCATAGAAGAAATGTGCTCCAAAGTTCAAGCAGAAAGTTTCAATTTTTCTGGTACAGCCTTTTCAAATCAGGAAAGCTTTTTCTCCTTAAAAATTGCTTTTTAGTGTGCCTATTTCTTTAAGCATGGTTAACTTCCCTTCTTTGCATATTTTCTGACTGGACCAAGTACTAAACCTTTGTGGTTCTTAATTAATGTATTTAATTTTCCCCTCCTAATGAGTGTGAGTTGGTTTCTGATGATCATGAAGTTCTGTGATGTAAATAATTAATTTTTAAAAATCTGCCACAATGTATATGGAAGTAACTTTGTGCTACTACATATTGGTAATGTATTGGTTAAACAATGCATTTTTCAATAAAATTGAAAGGCGATATATCTCCTAGGAAGTAATTTCTTTGGGAAAGCATTAGCAGCACATCATTAATTAAAGCTTGTTAGAATGTACAAGCATACATAAATCCTTGAAGTAATTTATAGTGCTTAGCTAATTTCAAGCAATTATCCACTAATATGTGCTTAAGTGTTCTTTAACTAAGAGGAGGCTTTTAAATCTTCCAAACATTTTTCTAAATCATAAATTAGATATGAAACAATAACAGTTCTAAAGTTCTCAGTAGTGAATGCTACCTTTTAGATTAACATATCACCTTGAACAAAGTAAAACACGTTATTTTTGTTACATGCTACTTTAATTAATATCTAAGGCATCTGAGCTTGTTCATGTTGTTGAGAGCAGATTGTGTCACAACTGACACAAGCTAGTTTCTATTTCAGCCTTTGAGTGTTTTCTTTTGGTTTTATTTGCTTTTCTTTATCTGAGTATGTATGCATAGAGTAAGATTAAAAAGCATTTTATTGAACAAAAAAAGATCAGTTTGTATTTTTCATTCTTAAGTAATAGAATTAACCCTTTGCTATTAATCATGTGTCTGCCAGAAAAATAGCATCATTCACAACCAGACCCCAAAAGAATAATAAATTCCTTGTTTTACCCTGAAATTTCTGAAGAGATGCATTGGTTTTTTTTGAATTAATCTTTTTATATGTATTTAGGAACCCTTCACAACACTTTTCCTAAATCTACAAGGTGGGAAGTTTGATCATGCAGATAGGACTTTTTCGTCTATTTCAAGAGCGTGGCGCAACAGTCAGCGTGACACTTCTGACATCAAGGTAAAATATTTCCTGAAATGTGTTAATGTATTTTGTACTGCCTCTGCCTTTATTGTAGCTGGAAGTGTAGGATGGAAGGAAGAAGACTGGGAGCCATCCCACCATTTGGAAAAAGATGTAAGGGAGATGACATGTGGTTTTACTTTTGTCAGAATATTTCAGTGAATTCTTCTGTAAAACTATAGCAAACATTTTTAGCCCTGAGACTGAAATATTTTGAACTGGGGAGAAAAACAAAGGAGACAAAGATGCTGGCAGTGGTGGGAAAGGTCAGGTCCAAGAAGGTAGATTAATATCAGAGTTGGATTTTTTTAATGGAAAGAAAGGATGGAAAAGTGTAATGTGGAGAAAATCAGGGTCTAGCTCAAGGATGTCATGTCAACCAACAAGAGACCTAAGTGACACAAAATCATTCACTCATATTTGTGGTGAGCAGACAATTTAGGAAAGCGTTGATTTGCAAATTACTGGAATGAAAAAAATTATCAACTGACAGTGTTGAAATAGGGATATCTTTATTGCATCTGTGAGTCCCCATCCAATAGAATTAAAGGCAATCAATGACTAGGGGAATTAATACCACTTAGAAAAAGATATGTCTATATGAAATTGGGAAAGAAAAGTTTAGAAATTACAAACACACTAGATTTTTTTCAAATTAATTAATTGGTAATTAATGGGCTTAATTTTCTTGTAACCCGCAAGATTGGCAGATGGACTTTCAGAGTGCATTTTTGGGGGTTTTTTTGAGAAAGGGAGAAGGAGAAAGATATCAGTAGTGGGCAAATCAAGTATTTAATATGGGAAAAAAAGGAGCCAAGAAATTATGAGGTGATTTTAACTACAGTTCACAGAAAAATACTTAGGCAAATAATCAGACTGTGTTTAAGTGCCAGGAAGATAGCTTGGAGACAAGCAAATGAAACACATGTTTATCAAGAAGAGATTATGTCAAAGCAATCACAGTTTCTGATGAGAAAAGGTAACAGACCTTATGAGCAGAGAAGAAGCAGATGATGATCTTAGTTTTTTACATTGTCTTATGGGTGAACTGGGATTACTCTGTCTAAAAGAATCCACTGTATTTGGAGAATAGCTACCAGCAGTTCATTATTAAAATTGAAAGATGCACTGAGCAGAATTCTTCTCGATAATAACAAGTTAGGCCTCAATTTCCATTGATATTAGATTGGGAGGTACTGGAAGTGTAGTGAAATGGGTAGCATTTCTTGCAGAAGAGAAAAATTATTTTAGAAAAGTGTTAGGTGAAGTTTATTAGGGAAAAGTAATAATTGTAATTTTCATGCAGGTTCTCATACAGTTATAACACAAGGGACAATCTCCTGTGGGGGAAAAAAAAAAGATTTAGGATTCTAGCACATCACCAGTGCACGTGAATTAGCAGTATTATGGTATAACAATAGTGAGTAACATTTCATGGAACTTTTAAAATGTATGACAAAAATGTTCACTTTTGCCTGAACTGGAATTTACTATTTGGTCTGAACTGGAATGCGCCCATAGTTGTAGGCTAGTTGGAGAGAATCCACACTAGAACAATGATAACAATGCAAGGTCTTGAAAATAAAATGTAGGGAAAGATTGAGTAGCTATGCTTATTTTTCTTCTAAAGCAGAGCAGATTGAGGAAGAACTTGTATCATTCTATTATATGGAGATTGCTGTAAGAAAAAAAGGAAAAAGATCTCTGCTGCCCATGCTGGATAGGATAGGAATTAATGGTCTTAAATATCAGGGAGATTTTGGTTAGAATCAAAATAACCTTCCTAACAGAAAAATAAAAGCAATTAATGTTTCCCTGGCAATCAGTGTAGGGAGGGTTTCCAGAAATGCTTAGGTAACTTCTGGAAATTATATATGTGCAAGCTGGTACTGCCTTTAGAGGCATCCCTATTGTAAAGGATGATCTCTTGGAGCTGCCTACAGCTTCCTGAGACTGTGAATTACCTGATGCTGCTGTGAAGCATCTGAGTACAGGAGATGAAGATTGACTACAGGAGTCTATTAGTGAAATTGGATGAACAACCAGGAAGGGAGATGAGACTGAGATTTCCATAGGACATGTTTAAGGAACTAGGAAGGAAAATGTTTGAATGTGTCCATCTTCACTGGAAATGCCTGTATTCCCCTTATTTCATTACAGCTGTGAAAGCCAAGTTTCCCGATACTTGGTGCTCTACCTTGCCAGTGTTTGTGAAATACATGGCTAAATGCAGAATACACGTTCTACGGGCAGAATTGCAACATTTTAGCCTCCTATTGCTTGAATATGTTTGGTTGACTCATGCATGGAAGAGCGTGAACAAAGTGGAACATGTAAATGTGCTCCTGTAGTTATCAGCAAGTAGGGGGCACAAAGGAAAAAGAAGGGTTTGTTCTTCTTCCAGCTGAAAAAATTGTGACACTTAGAGCCACTGAGCTGATTACAAGAAATGAGTTCTCCTTGCTTCTCGTGTGGAAAGAGTGAATGCAGTTATTGATGCTGCTGTCCTAAGATCATTGTTAATCTTAGCTAGAAGCACTCTGTGTTACGGGGAGGACTAACAGGAGCTGGCTTTGGAAAGAGCTCTTGCTGGCTGGTATCACTTCAGCAGAGAAAGCTGGAGCGTATGTGTGGTCACAACCAATCTGTGTCAATATCCTGGGAAAGCCTCGGATCAATGATCAAAGCACAAAACCAATGCTCCTCTGTAGAATAGCCTTTGCTTGAACTTTGCAAATTTTGATTTCAAGAGGTGATATGTTGCAAAAAATTAAATTTCCTAGTTCATCTTATCCATTTATTTGAGCAATGCAAATTAAAAATCCTTTGGAAGTTTACTAGTGTCTTACTACCACTCTGGCATTATTTACTAATTAGCTCAGGACTGGTGCCTTTAAATGATTAACCATGTGTTTTTAAGTTAAATATTCTGCACTAAAGAATACTGAACGTATTTCAGTTCTGTGAGACTACCACTTGGTACTTTTAAAATACTATATAGGCATGACCATTAAATCAGTTACTTCTTAATTTACATTATTGGTGCAAACAATCCTGGTTAATTTTGTTAATACCACAGAAAAAGCAAACCTGGATAGCCTGGCAGTGTTTGCCTGCACTTGTTTGATGCAGCCACTGGAGCCTGGGCTGGCTC
>VXAX01006362.1:0-14051 GCA_013399835.1 Leptocoma aspasia | reverse complement strand
CCTCTCCTCTTTTTTCCTTTCCCTTTACATTCTTTTATTTTCTGCTTTTTTAGTGAAATAACTTTTAAATCTTTTTAATATTAAGTTTCATTGGACATCATATATTTTTCTTGTGCGTGGATTGATTAGTTTAAGAGTCTGCCTTGGTACAGAGACACAGAGCTACAGAGAATCTGCAGGCTGGGTGACTTGGGAGCTCCAGGGAGGGTGTCAATGCAGAGCTGGGATTCCCTTTGGGTTCTTTCAACAGCCAGATCTTCCCCATGGTTTGAATTTATATCTATATGTAACCAGAAAATGAATACTTAGAAAAAAAAAATGCTGGGACTGCTCCATTAGTCCAGTAATGTGACGCTGCATAGTCAGGCCTGTCCACGGAGCAGAGAAAAGCACAGGATGCTTGGAATCTTTAGACACTGATAGTAATTTAAATGTTCCTGGAAAGAGTTTGCCTAATTTTGAGTAGACTTTTATTTTTTTAACCAGTTACTTGTACTGATAGCTGGTTTAATTCTTTGTGGCTATGTGTGTGAGGAACATTGCAAGCAGGAAGAAGCAGTACTTCTAGTATTAATCCAAGCACTAAGCATTTTTAAATGTCATGTTTATAAGTTATGAAGCATGTTCCTCTGATTTCCATCAGTTGAAGTCACTGGGTATATTTCCAGTTAGCTGGAACTGCAGCGGGAGTTGCATTTCCAACCTGAAGAGAGAAATCTGCAGCCGTTAATATCAAATCATATCTCATTATATTTACAGGGATAATAAGACATGGATGGCTGGCTGGTACAGCTTGAGAAGTGTGTTAGCTTTCAGCAAGCTTGGCAGGAGTTAAATGGGAATGAACAGAATCAGAAGGGGAATTTTGCACAACTTGGGAAATCTTCTTGACATGAAGAAAGAAGTTAATTCCAGCCCTGCCTCATTAATCAGATCTGCCTACAATTAAGGAAGTGTCACCTAAGTATGTTTTGTTTTCTGCTGTGTGCTGCTGCTGAAGATCCTGACTTGCAAAACAGAAGTAATTGGATTTGTGTTCAATGGCAAAGCAATGAGTTGGAATGTGCTTTATGAGTAGTGACCTTTGTGGGGACTGCCCTGGGCACCTCCATGTGATGCCTGCCACTAATGGTGAATGCAGACTCATGGTTGTTTCACCAGGCACACACAGGAATAGCTATGTGTGTGTCTTATACGCCATGGATCATGCACACAATCTCTGCATTATGGCAGGGAGCAATAGCCTAGAATTAGGGAATTATCCAGAGGGACGTCTGGCCTCTCCGCACTGGTCACTGCTGTTGTATCCTCTGAAGGTCCAAACTAAAGTCCATCTCTTAATGTGCTGTCCCAAGACTGAGATTAGGATTTCCCAGATGAGGGAATGAACGACACTTTGGCCGTTGGTCTGGCTGCATTCTGGGGGTGTTCTCTAACTCCACAAGGAAAAGCTGTCCAAGGAACTGCTTCCCTGGGAAGTCCACGGGAAACCCACAGTGCACCTTACTGTTATTGTACTGTCACCTAATGAACCTTGAGCAAAGCAGGCATTAACCACTAATAGCTGGGTTTTGGTAAGCTCTGCTGTAACAACGGGATAGGAAATCATATTCAAATCCATGAATGAAGTCCCAAATAAAGCACAATAGGATCATCATAACCTTATGTAAGTCTGTGAATGCAAACACCTAAATTCCTCAATTTAGCTCCTGCTTATGCTTCACTGTAAGCCCCAGGAGTCCCTGGGTTTGGACTTATTCTTGTCAAGTCCTTGTTACTATTTTTGAAAAAAATATTTGTCTTTCTAATCTTACACTAAAGAAATTTAGATGTTTCATGTAAAATCCTTACAAGGCCATAGAATTTTTCCATAGAAAATTGTGGTAGTATTCTATAAGCATATAAAACTCAGGAGTCAAATGTGGAGTAGGAAATTCCAGGAAACTGGTACACCAAAGAAATGGAGAATGTTGATGGTACAAGAAGTTCTGATGAAAATCTAAAAGAAAAGAAGAAAACAGCTGCAGTCTGTTTCCTTTCCATTTTGCAATAACTAAAATGGATGAGGATTAAATGACAATTAGTGCCAAGGCGGCGGGGGGTGGTAAGGGTGCCATGACCTTCCTGAAGAAGCATCCTGAAAAGGACGGCTCAGGGGCACAGGCACGTCCTTCTCCCAGCCTGGCGAGCATTGTTTGGCTTTGGCTTCTTCCTCAGCGTGACGCAGAGAAACAAGAGCTTTGTATGGCGTTCCACAGAGAACAAGCCTTTATTAAGAGCAGGGCCCTCTGCAATGGGTGCCAGGGACAAAAGCTCCAAGGAACCAGGGAAAAACAGGGGTTTATATAGGGAAAGTGAGGGGCAGGACAGAACTCGGGAACCAATAGGGAGAGGGTGCAGGGGCAGAGCAAAAAGGGAAGGGCCAATGGGTAACAAAGAATCGATATAGGGTCACAAAGGCCTCTGGGCTCTAACCCTAACCAAAAAGTTTGTAGTTCAGGGGTTGGCTCTCCAGGGGAGCACAGCAAGCCTTTCCCATGCCAGATCTCCAGTTTAAAAAAAAAAAGGACTCACTAATGGTCACTAATGTATATGACCAGAACTTTTGCCAGTGGTTTATGTTAAAAAATTTAGTGTCATGTTTTGAGCTAACTGGAAATGTGGCTCTAAAGAAGATCTCAGTACTCTAAAATATGTGTGATGTGCCTGGTGTCGTGTAGGATGTCTGTGTTTACATCCAGTTTCCTTAGAAATAAACATTTATGGCATGGAATTCCTACTGGCTTCTTGCAGTTCAGGAAAAGAATAGCAATGTTTAACTGAATTCCATCCCTGATACCACTATTTTTGGCAAATACATAAATAGTGATTCCTGAAGGCAACACCTTCTCTTACTTTTCCTGGCTTCTCTTCCTTGAGAATCAAACATTGTTGAAGAACTGGAATACTCTACTGCTATAGATATGGTTTGGCCAAATCCTAGTGTGATAATGCAGCTTTTCAGCAAATAGAGGAAGAATGAGACAGAAATTAGTATGTATTGCTAAAAGCAATGCCTAGTGGTTTGGATAAACAAAAGTTACAGCTGTTAATAGCCAAGGCTTTTTTTTGTAATTTAGGCTTTGAAAAGATGATAAACCACAGGTAAATTATTTGGAAACAAATGAACAAATCTGGTAACATAATATCTGAGAAGTATTTTAAACTGCTTATCATTCAGCTGTCCAGAATAGATGTCTAATCTCTCCCACTGCCATGGCTAAAGATTTAGAGGATTTTGCACAAACCTTTTCTGAGTCTTTAAAGATATCCAATTTAGTGAATGGCAAAGGATTTGTGGCAGGAGAAAAATAAATCATTTCAGCCAAGTTTCCCAAGTTTCCCAAATCACGGTTATTGGTGGATAGAGATCAAGACAGGACTGTTGGGACAGATCTTGCTTTCCCCCATCAACCCAACCCCTTCATTCAAGGCCTCAGGAAGTTTAATGAAGACAAACTTGCTTGTGGGATAGAATCATGGAATGGTTTGGTTGGGAGGAGCCTTAAAGTTCATCTTGTTCCACCCACTGCCATGGGCAGGGACACCTTCCATTATCCCAGGCTGATCAGAGTTCCATCCAACCTGGGCTTGGACACTCCCGGGGATCCAGGAGCAGTGACAGCAAAGAAAATTCCAATTGGACACAGAAGAAAACTTGTCACCATAAGAGCTGCTTGGAGCAGGACCCAGACATCTCAGGCAAATCTGCATCCATGGAGCTTTCCAAAACATGCCTGGGCAAGGCCCTAGATAACACCATTCTGTGTTGAAGCTGCCTCTGTTTTGAGTGGGAGTTTGGACTGGAAGATTTCTGGAGCATCCTTCCAGCATAAATTTTCCTCTGGTTCTAAGTGAGCAACATCAGTGATTCTGTGGGCTTTATTTCAAAAGGGGTCTTAGCATTTAGAGGCTGCTAAGGGCTGGTTTGATCCATCTCTCTCTAAGCAGACACACAACCAAGTTTATGGCAAATCTTCTTGTTTAAATTATGAGTTGCATCTATCCCAGTGGTTCATGCTGTTAAATCTAATTAGTGCAATTTTACTGGGGAGTTTTAAGAGACTATGGCAAATGAGATTTTTTTTTTCAAATGCCCTCTAGAAATCTCACGTTTATTTCCATCATGGTGCAGTTTATAAAAAGTGACAGGTAGTGAAAAACAAATCAGCCTTGCACTTATTTTTTAGTGCATCAGCTTATTAAGGCTCATTTGTAGGATAGTTTTGTTATTGTTGTCCACATTTTTGAAATCTCCACATGAGCTTTTATCCAGGACTGCTTTTTCTCTTCCCTTTGACTCTAAAACTGTCTTTGCCTCAATCAGTGTTGTGTTGGTGGTGGTTTGGCAGCTTCAGGCATCCCTAATCTTTTCTCCATTTTTTTCAGAAATTTCAGCAGTGATTTATTTATTTACTTTGAAGATATTGGGAATCTCAGTATTCCCTTAAATCAGACCAGACACAATGGCCCAAAAATACCACTGGCAAATTGTGACTTTCTCCAGTCAATGTGCTATGCTTACATTGCTGTTCAGAAGCATAACTGTTTCTGTTGATATTGCACAAAATATAATATTTGTTTTCTGTCTCCACACCTGAAGATGATCTTTCTCTTGCTGCGTCTGCATATTTTAGACACAGATCTTCCAAGAAAAGCAGAATAATACACTTGCAAGAGAAGATAATTTGCTTAGTGCATTAAATAAATTTTAAAAGTGCCAAACCATACCCAAGTTCAGGACTTGTGACTAGAATCAAACTTAACTTACATTACTGTGATCTCTATCAGAATAAATATTTAATAAGCAAAGCTAGCCGAGCATTTCTAAATATACCTTTGGGCTTTTTATTTCCTCTGGGAAAAGAGAAAGTGTTTGGCAAGAGTTCTCAAATGGATAACTAAGCAGTGTCTTATTTTAGTGCCAAGGGCGCCCTAAGGGGCTTGGCCAAAATTATTGAAACAGATCCTGGGGGCAGAGCAGGAGGACAGGTCAGTTCTTCTTGGCCCCTGCTTGAAAGGGGAGCATTCCTTAGCGACTGGGAAGAAAACTAACTGATGATGGTTTGGTTGTTGAGATTGTGTTTTTAAGCTTCTCTTCATATTATTTGAAGAGATATTATCCACAGAGTCCATGCGAATCTAAAATTGCCTGGGGCGGGGCGGGGGGAGATAAAGAGAGGAAATGTTGTAGGAGTCTTAAACATTTATTTTAGACTTTCTTTTTTTTAATCAAAAGGAAATCCCCAAATTTTTCCTTTTACATTTCATATTCAATTCCAGTATAATGAGGAGGGTGTAGAGAATTTATAACATGTCAATTGATAGAAATTATGGCAGTAAAAAAGGTCTTAACTGCCTTGTCTTGGCTGATGTCACTTGTGCATGGGGTTGTTGCCTGCTGACATCATCCATGGTCAAAGACAGATTATTTAGAGAAACTTTACGAAGTTCACAACAAAAGCTTAAAACAATCACACTATTCTATATAATGAAAGGATTTCTACTTCTTTCCTATGAGTTTTTCATCTAAAGCATGGGCAGTATTTACAAATCAGGAGGCATTTTTGTGATGCTTCTGAATAAAGGTGGAGGACAAATAGTTGAGAAATGCTTTCATTTATGAAGCATTATTTTATTTGGGTTTCAAATTCTGCCTCAGCAACAGGAATACTCTGAGACGTCCCGCAGAAGTAGATTTGTTAAAACACTGGCAAATTAGGACATCATGGAATGTAGCTGCTATTTTTTGACAGGATACACCTTCATTTTCTATTGTTCCCTCCCTGATAGTAATAAACAGAGGCAATACAAAACCCTTTAAGAGTGACAAGACTGCATAGAAATTAGGATTAATATAGTTGATTTACATAATGTTAACATTTTAAAGCAAATGTGGGCTATGTATTCTCTGCTAGAAAGCAGCCAAAATTAGAAGCCTTTCTATTGTACCCTTCTACATTAATTATGTGGCTACTCTGACATGAATTGCTTCCCCCAGTACTTCATATGTCAAGGAGTATTTATGTCTGAAACCCCTCACTGTGGCTTTGCAGTTGAGAAGTCTATATTAAAAATAAAAAAAGAAAAGAAAAGAAAAAAGAGCAGTATTATTATTATTTAGGATCTTTACTGTGCTGTTCACACCACTCTTACTTCTTTCAGTGTAGATGCTTATTGTCTAGACTTAGATGGAAAGAGAAACTTGGAGTAGTTTGGATGTAAAGAGAGCTTTTCTTGGCCATACTCTGTGCCCTGGTGAGGGGGGAATTGCCTTGCTGCTCATTCCTTTTCTTTGGATTGGCTTGCACTTGGAGAAGGAGTTCCTTGTCCTCTGGAGAAATCAGGAATACACCAGAACCGCAACAGTTGTCTCTTCCCCCTTTAACCCCAAAGCTCATCCCTGCTGTTTCCCCAAAGGCTGATCCACTGGCACAATGAAAATGCAGAACTTCAAGGTTAAAAGAAGGAGGAAGTACTTTGGTTTAAATTTAAATATTCACCTTAGAGAAGAACTAATGACACTGAAGACATCTATAATGCAGGGAGAAATTGGAAAAGCTTACTTGCACGTGTCTATTAGTGCTCTGCTTTATGACTGAGGAAGAAATTTGTCACAGAAACAGAGACAGACACCTTCACCATATTTTATCCTTGTTTCAAAGGCCATGGCTCCTTTTGTCAATAGAGGATAATCTCTGGTAATTTTTATATGGTGAATCAACATGTTTAATTAATGAATGATCTTAGAATGATTCCAAATATTACAGAATTAATATTGCCTGATTTTTTAAAATGTATCTAATAAGAGTTGTCCAAGGAATTTATTTGGCTGATTTAAAAATTCATTTGTGTTGGATTTATGTAGAATTCTGAGCAGGTGAGGACACAAGCCAAGAATGTTTGCAGGAACAGCAATTTTAGATAAAAACCGAGAATGGAAGTAGAATATTAATTTTAATTTGTAGTGAGCAGAGGGGAAAATTAGATATTCTCAGCAGAAACATGATTTTAATTGATTTAGAGACAAAAATGTAATACGAACAAATGCTTAATCAAATTAGCTCACATTTATAATGTCAGAAATGAAATAATAAAAAGGACTCTTTAAATAACACTGGATTAAGGACCACAAATTTGCAGCAGAAAGAAGGCAGATTAAGAGACAATAAATTTGTCTTGGTTTGACAAGACAGGAGTCTGTTAAGGAAGGAAAAAGCCTTCAGTGAACTGGAAAAGGTAAACCCCCTCCCTCCAAATTACTACAATTTTGAAATTAAAAGGCTCTCAGGCAAAGATATGGGAATAGGAATAACAGTTCTTTACTAGGAGAAATATATATACAAATGCAATTAGTACAAACAAAAACCACTGATAGAGTCAGGAACCTGGCCCCCCTGAGGAGTCAGGGTGTTGATAACAGTCCAGTTAATGGTAGCTGCAGTCTTCCTGGAGGAGCAGATGAAGTCTTGTTGAAGAGGTGATCCTGTAGAAGAGGTGTAGGTTCCCTCTGGTGAAATGTCCAGCGCTGGCAGAGATGGGCCTGGTCTTCTTCTGGAAATCCAGTGGAGAACAGGTGGTTCCTCTTGGAGAAGAGGCTGTTTGATGTCTCAGAAAATGCTGATTTTATGCGGGTAGGGGTGCTTGGCTCCTCCCTCTGGGCGGAGCATCTCACAATGGAATGATGTAATCTTATCAGTCACGCAGTGAGTCATTCAATGGCCCATTAACAGGAGATACCTCCCCGGAGGGAGACATTGTTTTTGGAAGAGATAAGGAAAACTGCCTAACTGATAAAAGATATCTGTCCCACCTTTAACAGATGGCAAATGGAATATGTGCCTATTTTGAGAGCCAAGACAATTAGAGAACACTGTGATCTAATCTTGTGTTCTGCAAGTGCGGGAAAATTTGTCACCTAAACTTCCTTTAAAACTAATTCAGTTGTATATAGCTCCAATAAGGCATCAAGAAACAGTAAGAAAAAATCTAAATAGTCTGGTTTGCCTTCATTTAAGGTAATTAAGGATTTTTTTTAATAATTCATACTTATAGAAAACAGCATAAGGGATGGAATGATTGATTTGAGTTGGCTTAAATAAAAAACAGGAAGATGACCTGGGTAAGGCTTTTCGATTATGCTTTTAATTTGGACTTGAAGCCAAGTTTCACAGGATTTTTGCTTGGGGGTTTACCTGTCAGAAAATAAAAGCAGTGTGAGCATGAACAGAATAAAAAAGCAGTAAGTTTATTGTCAGTGGTGAATTAGTTAATTTTAATGAATATTATGAAATTTGTCTAATTTTCGCATTTGCTGCAGAATTGATCATCATCTAAATAATTTATTCCTCTGAAGGCACAGAAAACTCCTTCTGTCCAAGCTCACAATACCTAAGTTCTAGCTGCTGATGGCAGACAATAGCAAGAAAGAAAGAAAGAAAGGATTCCATGCTTTTTTAAGACTACTTGTTCTATTGCATTTTATCTTACAAGTTAGAACTGAAAGCAAAGCATTTCTGCAACCCTAATTTTTATATACAAAATCCATAGGATCTTATTGCCTCCATGTATGTGTATGATGATTATTATTGCTTTCATAAATAAATATCAGTATATAAGGTGACAGATTCCCTTGGAGTACATAAAGTTTATAACGTTTCACATTGTCATTACAATAACTGTCAAAATAATAGCTTCACATTTCTGTACTGTTCTCATTACCATCTTCAATGAGATTTGGAATTTTAGAGCCTCATATATTCAAAGAATTAGGGGAATACACTATACACTGTGACCTTTTCAATATTCCATAACTGCATTACTTTAAATTTTACTTATCTTCCTCGTTTACTGCTCTTCTCTTTCCTCTATTAATTGTGTGGGGAAGAGTTGAAATGGGTGATCTTTCCAGGGTTTTGTATTTCCATTGGCCAAAAGGTACCTCAAACTTATGCAGCACAGTGTACTTTACAACACAAGGTTCTCTTTGCTTAGAACAGGTAATACAGAAAACTTTTGTGGTTTTGTGAAAATGAAGGGTATGCAAAGAACAGCATTTTGTTTCAAAAACATTCCCATTGATGATAAAAAGAAGAATATCTGTTATACATCATTTTCAGAAGGTCCAACTTCTTTCATGATAGGCATTTATAGACATTCTTGACACTTAATTTAGGAGATTTTCGACTCCAAACCTCTTTTGAATTTATGTATATTTTGCTGCCTGTAGTACTTGTAGTAATGTCTCTCTTTTTAATATTGAAATGAGAATGGAGAACCACCCTCAGTTCATGTCTCTTATTCAGTGGTACTGAGTGCAGCAGGATAATCTTTTCCATTGCAGTAATCCTTTAGATTTAGTGACTTGGAAGCATTCTGTAAATGCTAAAGATATGATAGCCTTAAACCTGGGAAAGAATTGCATTTAATCTGCTTTTTCTCCTTGTGCTGTGCACTCTGATGGTACTGGGTATGTGGAACTTCAGCCCAGAATGCTGATGGGTGTGTTTGTTCTTTTATTGTAATTTTCAGTGTTAAAAGAAGTGGGAAGGGTATGGAGGAGAAAAAAACCTTTCAGAAACAGGGTGAAAGAACTTAAACTGTCTGCATAATCTTGAAAAGGAGCAGGGAGAGTTTAAGTCTCAGTTTTCATGAGGGATGGTGACGCGGTCCACACTGGAAAAATCCACACCAGCTAGCCCTTTTTCTCTTGGCCACACCAAGAGTGGGGGCTCCCTATCCAGCCACAGACCAGTCTGGGTAGCGGTGCAGTCGAGGGCTGTTCTCGACAGCAGTTGATAGGTAAGAGCGTTGTGGACTGAGACAAAGGAAAGGCAGGGGTCCTTTGTATGAGTCTCCAAGAGGGTTTACACTCTGAAGTGGATCAGCGATAAAAAACGAATCTTGAAGGGTGTCAGTGACAAAGGACAAAGAACAGTGCTGTGCAGCAGCTTATAAAGGGGGGAGGTATCAGGGGAGGTCATAACACAACAACGAATCACAGAGGTTTAGGGGAGGAGCACAAGGCAGGCACATACAATACTTTAACTGATGAGGGGTAAGAGAGGAGGAGAGTGTTACATACTAACCAATGTAGGCTTGGGAAATACATAACTGACATAGAGGATTCTGGAAGGAGGGGTAGGGTTTACAATAAGTGACAGGGGAGGAGGGTAGGGCTACAATGATGGACAACCTTCCAGATTCCAGAGGAATCTGGAAAAAGGGGTAGGTACATAGGGTGATGGACAGGGAAAGGAGTGGATACAACTGTGAGTAAGACCAAACATACAGGGGCATCAGGATCAAACCATTACAAACATACCAAAAAAGATGCAACAACAAAATGCACCACCACAGGATGGCAAAGTGAGTGCACTTCCCTGAACAACCCTGTGTGGTGAGAGTGTCTATAGTGGTGTGCAGGAGTGTGCCCCCTGTTGATGGGGTGACCAAATTACAAGGGAATTTTCAAATAGTCTGTCTGCCAAGTAAGGAAAAGCCCTACAAGATTCTCCCTGAATTTGGTACAGGGACACCTCATAGGACCTTTCAAACTTCACCTCAAACTTGGGGCTGTCTGATTGGACTGGGGCCAAGAGATTCCTGCCTAAGCTATTAGGTACAAAAAGGACAGAACAAAAGATTTAATTGCTTTTGTGGCATGTCTTAGTAGGGCAAGGAACTCTCGCACCTGGCATGGCTTTTCTCTGTAAAGAGCTTTGTTATTTTGTTTCTTATTAAACCTTTTCTGTTTCAAACACTGCCGCGAGAGCTGTCCTGCTCCCTTTTATGCCATCCGGGTACCTGGGCTATTCAGGTATGAAGAGATTGGTAAGAGCTTATAGGACCTTGGCCCTCACCGAACCCCTTCATGTGGCGCCCGAACTGGTGATTTCTCATATTGAGAGACACATTTCAGGTATTTTTGATTTGCCCTCAAATCAAATAGGACTTTTGCTCAGTCTTTGCATTTTTGAGAGCAGGCCTGTGCGTGGGTTTTGGCACCAAAAGAAAACCCAGAATTCAGGAGATCTGAAGCCAAAGAGGGCTTCAGATCAAAACCTCTAGCTGGTTGATAGAAATAAATGGGCCAGGAGACAAAACTCCCTTTTGATGGCCTTTATTATGTGACAGCTTTTTATTGGGAATGGGGGGTCCCGCCGCTGCCACCGCCGCCCCAGGGGTCGTGGACAAGGAGGAGGTGCAGCCTTGTCACTACTGACATGTCTGGAGGTCCCACCCTCATGGGAATCCTCAGGGACCTATGTTGGCTCCGTCGTCTAGGGGGAGGGTCCATCTGTTGGTGGCCTATTTAGTTATGGTGAGGATAGGATCTGGCTCCAACTGGTGTCTTCCACTTCCCCGGGCTCCTGCCGTCTCATGGGTATGACTTTCGGCTGCNTGTTTCAAACACTGCCGCGAGAGCTGTCCTGCTCCCTTTTATGCCATCCGGGTACCTGGGCTATTCAGGTATGAAGAGATTNTGATTAATATGCAGATGCTCAAAAGGCATGCTGGTCCCGTGGGCACTCTCGGAGTTCCTCAGAGCGCCCACAAGCCATGCTGGGAATGCAGAAGTCCTGGGATGCAGCACGTTCAAAGCCCTGGAAAGCCACGTGATCCTGGATTCCACACGGTGTGGGGAGAGCCTCACATGGCCCTGCACCTGTGCAGGCACGGTGGAAAGCCTTGCAATGCCGCATGGGCGTGGCGCCAGGCTGGCTCGAAGTCCCGCGCGGTCCTGTGGGGGGGGCCGTGCCGCCACACATTCTGCGGGTATTTCCTTCCCCCCGCAGGCGGGATCGGGGGCTGCTCCGAGGTGTCGCGTGGTGCCGGCTCGGCAGTCCCGTACAGACCTGCGGGGGCAGAAGCCTCATGCCGTCCCGCGCTCCGCGGGTAGGCTCAGGGAGCCGGCGCGGCACGGGTCTCTGCGGGATCGGGGCAGGATCAGGGACAGTGCACCGGCAAAAGCAAAGGGAGTTAACTGGATCACATGACAAAGGGGTGGGGGGGGAAAACTGGGTAATACAACCGAACAAGATCAATACAGTTTTAAACAGCAACTTCAAACTCGGAACTTCAAAACCAGACCCGTGGTGGGTGACCCTTTTTTTATTTATAACAGGTACTATCTAAAGTTGAATCAGTCTTTTGCCCAGAACAAGAGTTTGTTCAAATCCGTAGATTCAACTTTCCTGCTGTGTTTTTTCAAAATCTGTTCCTCTGCGACTCTTTTGTTCCTGGGATACACCATTCCCCATAATTCTTGACTGCTACCGTCCATCCTGCAGAAGGGTCGATTGGTGCCACAAGCTTCATTGCAGCTCCTGAGCTTCGTTTCAGCCCCCTGTAAAGTTCAGCTGAGCACCTTTACCGGTGCAACCAATACTTGCCTATCAAGGCCCGATTCGGGTGCTGTTTTTAACAACGGAGGCACAGATGCAGACCAGCAGGGAACCTGACTCATTTATTCCAATAAACGAGCTGCTTTTATACACTCCTTCAATTGGAGTATATAGTAATTCTCACTCATGTATGGTAATTCTCACTAAGCAAACTATCACACATTACTACATCAGCAACACGCTGTCTTAATGTCCTTTTATGGGGTGATCCCGCACTGTTCAGGTGCCTGCCAGCTTCCAGTAGGCTCCTCTCTGTAGGGCTGTGCCGCATGGCACCTCCTGCCCCCAAGGCCAGGCAGCAACAAGCTGCTCTGTGTCTCTCTGTGCCACCATGTGCCCTTCTGTGCCACCGTGTGCTTCTGTGTGCCTGTCTGTGCCGCCATGTGCTGCTCTGTGCTGCCATGTGCTGCTCTGTGCCTCTTCGTGCTGCCATGTGCTTCTGTGTCCTGCCGTGTGCCGCTCTGTGCTTCTCTGTGCTGCCGTGGCATTCTGCAGGTGCGTCCCACAGTCTGCAGCTCAATTCCATCCTATCTCCCCCCACAACTACAAATAGCGAGCAAAGACAATTGTACATCTCTTAATTTTCTTTACATCCACATATTAGGTGAGAGTTCTGTACTGGTTTTTCAGGTACACCTCCAGTACTGTATCACAAATAAGGTTGTCTGTATAAAGTTATGAAGAAGTTTTATATAGTCTGTGTTTAACACCTGGTGGGAAGAATAAACATCAGAGAGCCCCNAAAAGCTTAACCCAGTATTTTTATATGCAAAAGCTTCCACATTAGTAACCTAATTTCCCTGTACATTTGATAAGCAAGCCATTTCTTTATTACAGTGAGTGACCCTTTTTTTATTCATAACACCAGTGAAATGAGGTTGGAACTGGGACGGGCTGGAAGACACAGTGAAGTCCTAAGGACTGTTTGCCACTTTGAAAAGAAGCCATGTCTAGCTGAGCTGAGACTGCTATGCACCACTGTGTAAAGAGAGCCCAGGGAGTCAGACCGAGGATGATAGCTGCATTCTGATCTGGTGAGTCAGAAATGGGACGTGAGCTATCTGTAGTTGAGCAGGACCTTTATTTTTATTTGAACTATAAGTTAGAAATTCACAATGTGAAATTTAAGAAGAAACAGCTTTAAAAGCTCTTAAGATGAGTTTTCAAAGAGTTCCCAACTTTAAGTCCATCTGACACGAACATTTTAGAGTTTTGGATCACGGTGGGACTAAGGTTATAAAATTTGGAAAAGAATAAAATTGAGTCCCACCAATATTTCGGACCGTGTTGCAAGTTGTAACCTTGGAAACTGAAAGGCGAGCTAAAGACAGCCACGGAAGACCTAGGAGTGTGTGGGGAGCTGAGCAGAGGCTGCAAGAGAAAAAGAGTAGAAAAGAGAGCAGAAGAGAAATTGATTCTGAAAGAGGACATGCTTCCCCTCCCCCGTTCCCGATCCGCCCCGATGCACCTAGACCCCGGGAGCGCAGGAAGGGAACAGCAAGGCTAGCCGGCCCCCGTCCCACCCCTCCTCCCCCCGCGCTAGAGAGACAAACTGTCTCCGGCCAGGACAGCTTGTGCTCCGTTTCTCCTAACCTGCCTAACCTG
>VXAX01006357.1:390-16090 GCA_013399835.1 Leptocoma aspasia | reverse complement strand
CTAGATCCAGCTGGCCATATCTGCACTGCCTGTAAATCCCACTGGGCCAGGCAAGACTTCCAGTGGCGAGGGGAGAATACTCTGCCAAGCCCATGCTGGGCTCTGGGAGCAGCCAAACACGAGTTGAATCTTTGTTTGGTCTCCTTTGATATCTCACGCTGCTGTCAGACATTAACCCTGTGCAGGCTGGGGCTGTGGAACCAGGGGATGCACACTGGCCCAGCTGCACAAAGTGGGACCACAAAGAGGAAGAGAATGTGCTCAGCAGTGAAACCTGAAAAAGGGAATATTTGTTTGCTTCCCTTCCAGACTGGTTTACAGCATTCTCTCTGCCACATCAGAAGCCATCCTGCTCTTCAACTGCATCCTACTGCAAGGCTGCTCTTTTTCTTTGCTTTACTTTTTTCCTCTGAAGCTGCAGGCCACAGATGAAAAACTGATATAGAGGGGTTCCAGGGCTGAGTCAGGATATTATTTTTGCTGTTTCTTTAGAAATACCTGACCCAGCTTCTTTTTGGACAAGAAGAGGAGCACTTAAAAAAGCAGTACCACTTGGTTCCCCTCCTGCCACCATCTATATTTATCGACATTGACATTTTTAAAGGGTTCTTGGGAGGGAGCCTATGTGGTTTCTGGGGACACTTTCCCAAAAAATTATCAGAGGATGTAGCTGATGTTTGTGTCTCTGTTAGTATTCAGCTCCTAAATTTATGCTTCCAGAGAAATTCCAAAACTGACTTGGACAAGTAAAATTCAGTGGGCAAAGAGTGTAATTTCCTAAATCTGCAGCAGAC
This sequence comes from Leptocoma aspasia, assembly GCA_013399835.1. Taxonomy (NCBI): domain Eukaryota; kingdom Metazoa; phylum Chordata; class Aves; order Passeriformes; family Nectariniidae; genus Leptocoma; species Leptocoma aspasia. The sequence goes on along the minus strand of VXAX01006357.1, from coordinate 15,296 downwards.
ATGTTTTATAAAAACAACTAAACTGTATATTATGAACAGCAAGATAATTTGACATAAGATTTTCCAAGCATTTACAGGTGTGACTGCATAGGTGAAATATGACTTTAATTGGTTGTCCATATGTACCATCTTCCTCACTGACATTAATGCAGTAAAATCTTTTCTTTTGGGGTGTGTGTGCAGACATCTGGAGCACAGATTGTAACAGATCTCTAGAGGCAACGTTATCCCTAGAAAAGCGATGGTTTTTGAACATGAAAGGACACACTGTTTCCAAAGAGCTTTGCAGTCACATCTGGAAGAGGTGCTCCTCCTGATGCTTCGAGAAAGGAGAGGAGCTGATGGGATACCAGCCGAGGGAAAGCTTGCTTCCTCCTCTAATAGAGGAAGCTGGACTTCTTTTGAATTATTTAGCATTCAGCCAGGAGATAAAAATACACTGACTGGATGAACCAGTGACCTCTTCCATGATCACAATAGCTGTAGTAGATGGGGGGGCAGGGAGGGCCCACAGCTGCACATCTCCTCCATGTCCTCCTGCAGAAAGCTTCAGTCATGAATGGAGATGCAGGACAAGGCTGGAGCCACCCTGCTGAGCAGAAAAGCACCACTCCAAGAGGCAGTGCTGGGTTAAATGTTCCACAGCAGGACCAACATCTTCTCTGTCACACAGCTTTTTTTTTTTTTTTGGTAGCATCAGAATGAGATGTTTGATTAAATGCACAGGAGCAGCATGGCTTCAGCAGTTAAACTGCTGCTTTGTGTACTCTGGGAAGGGGGGGACAGCAACAGATTGCAAAATGGGAAGGTCTCTCTGGACACTGCAAACAAACAACATGTTACGTAATTAGGCCTTTTGGGAACCAGAGGAAGGTCTCCAGAAGATCAGGGCCCTCCCAGCACTTTCTAATTTTACTGGGACTTACCAGCAAGCCAGCCCTCTAATAATAGAGGCTGGTGCATGCTTTTCTTTCATCTTCTTGTCTCCCTGTACTGCCCTACCTTTGTTATTACTGCCCCAGAAAAACACATCTTACTCACTTTTATCAAGCTGATTCTTTCAGACTCGAATGGCAGAGCTGAAGAGGCACTAAAGACCTTTAGAAAGGGCAGCAAAGACATCTCTTGGCCATCAGAGCATGGGAAAACCTGGAATTTTAGAACTTTATTGAATCCAGTGTGCTAGGGAATTGCACCATTCTACATAACCGTGGCTCAACTGAAGTACAGCACTGTCAAATAATGACAGAGCAAAAAGTCTTTAGCTCCATAATCCACATATTGTGCTAATATATCTTCTTTATTGGAGCAAGTTCTTCCAAGGGAGGGTGCCTGTAAGCAGCAGCTCAGCATCAGGAGCACTCTGCCTCTGTGCTGCAGGGCTGTCCTAAACTTGTGTCCAGGCAAAACAGGGACCTGCAGGAAATCTTCTGCCAGTCAGATTGCACCACCCAGCACCCCAACGTGGACTGCAGCAGCTGAGTTTTAGATTAACACCTAGTGCCTTCCTTCCAGGCACACAGGTAGATTGGGATATGTACCAGTGGTTTCATCCTGTCAGTGTCCTCTCCCACCTGAATGGGGAAAGCCCCTTGGTCACCACCTGTTCCTGCAGTCACCACCTGTCCCTGCAGTCACCAAGGCTGTGGACACTCCTGAGGTGCCACCTCTCACTGCCATTCCTGGGAGAGACAGCTCAAAGACAATAGCATGCAATGGCAAAAAGCACAGGACGAGGGTTTCTCAGAAAGCTGCTTTCCCCTGATTCTGGCCTGCTGTGCACATTCTGGCACTGGTGAGAAGAGGAAGGAGGAGGCTCGCAGCCCTGGTGAGGGCACAGCAGCACAGATCCCACAGGATGTGGTCAGCTGGCCTCCAGCACAGCCCTTGGCCACTGGGCTGTTGGAAAGGCAGCAGTGAACAGCTCAGAGGAGGGAAGGTACCACCAGAGGCAAGCAGGCACAGCAGTGCTGGGGAGAGCACCTCGCCTCATCAGCCCAATAATTATGTCTGAACATCCCTGGTGCACTTCATCTCTGTTTTCTTCAACTACCCAAATTTCAGCTCACCCTTGACTTTTCAGAGCAGCCCAGATATTTCAAATGCAGCTGGCTGTGCCTGATTTTGCCCCTTACCCAGCCCAAACCAGAAAATCATATTCTGTCTGTGAGTACCCCTCCTCCTTTCTCTAGCTTACCCTCTTCACTGGAAGCAGCTGAAGGGAGGTAACATCCCTCTGCAGGCCAGCTCAGAAAGCAGCTCTTAAATCAATTTATCATCACCTGTGATGTTAGATTGAACTCAGGGGGGAACGGGAAGGGTGTAAGGATTTGGCCTGCTACTTATAAAATCAACAAGTTTGCTTGCTCGTGTTGCAAGTGCCACATGGGAGTCAGTAGAAATGGGAAGAGTTTCAGAAATATAATTTTTGCACAGACACAGGTCTTGGGTGAAGGACAGCACAGAGATCCTGGCCACAGTGAGGGATCCAAGGCAAGGCTAGTCCAAGCCTCTCTGAGCACTGTTGGCCCGTGGCTGTGTGTTTGGCCTGCCATGTAAACATGTCACATCCCATGGGAGCTGGGAACAAATGACAAAGTCTAACTGCCACTAGCCCAGTTCTGCTAGTGCTGAGTGACCTGGATAAAAAGCAAAGAGCCTTGGAGAGATATCCTTATAGCCTAGCTCATTGCATCTCTGCAGACAACTCCCCGCTTCTCCCAAAATGATAAAAAAAATTATTCAAATAACTGCATTCCTCTCTACTACATTTATCATTCAGGAGTCAGGAGCCATGTGCTCTTGACCCTTGTGTGAGCAACATGCCTGTTGTGGCCTCCAGATTGCAGAGCCGTGAACCTTTTGCTCAGCTTTTCCTGGGAAGTCAAAATCCCAACTGGTATAAATCCTGCCTAGGAACTACAAGTCACCTTTTTTCCCCCCCGCCATCTACTTCAAGAAGTTTTATGAAGAAGTTTCATTCTCCCCATGCAGATGCAGCAGATGCAGGTGACAGACAGAACACAAGGACCACTCTGGGCACTCGCCATGGCTTGTCTCAGCTCCTGGGAGACCAGTAGCACAATAAATAACACCCAAGCCAAAACTTCGCTCTCCCTTGACACAGCAGTGCCCTTTATCAGTTACTTCTTTCAGTTCTATGCGCTGTTTTTGTGCTGCAGAACCTAGTCCCTGTTGGCTGCAAACACAGAATTCACTGTAAGAAGAGCCTCAGGCTGGAAAAACACAGCTCCCAACCCTTACTGCTCCCAGAGCACCAGCTGGGCAAGGAAATGTCTTCACGACATACCCAAGGATAGATGTTTTCTACCATGATTTACTGAGCAAATTTATGTTCTCCACATAATGTAATAAGGCTACAGCACTGGTAATTTCCCCACCATCCAAATAGCAACACTCAGGAGTAGCCTCCAACACCTTTCAGCCTCCTTTTTTTTACTTGCAAGCAGCTGAATGTGGCTGCAGTTACATCTCAACCATGAGGCTTCCCTGCATGACAACACTTTTTCAAGATGTGAATCGGACAGTGACCCAGGCCTGCACCCTTTAGGACAGGAGGAGGTGAAGCAACCTTCACCAAAGCCCTGAGCAGAGCATCAGTAGGACAGCTGTGACTGACCCAAACATCTCCCAGTGCAGCTCTGGGAGCTAAGTGCATTTCCTTTCAGGAGAAACAGAGACTGTAAGAAACAAACAAAACCTTGACTTACACTATCTCATCATTCTGGAACTCCAGCTCCCCGCAGGTGTCTTCAAAGTCCTCTCCTCCACCTTTGGCCGTGCCTTCAATGGTTTTGTAGGGCACAATAACATTTCCTCGTGCTCCAGAGGTTCGCAACACTTTCACTTCCATGGTTCCTACGCTTTCGCTGATGTGTGTTACCGGCTCCTCGAAGGTGAAGATGCCGGCGTGGTCGTCGTCAAAAATGGTGACGGTGGCAGTGGATGGCGATCCCAGGCAGGCGAGTGTTGAGACACGGCTGGCCTCAAGAACGCCCTCATCCGAGGCCTCGGCGCTCACACGGACGTTGCTGAGGTGGACCAGGAAGTTCTCATCCTCCTCAAAGATGTCGTCGTCGATTATGCCGACACGGATTTCCTTCTGGGTCTCTCCAGGCTTGAAGACTACCGTCCCTTCGGTGAACTCGTAGTCAGAGCCAGCGTTGGCCGTGCCGTCCTCTGTCCGGAAGTCAACGTACACGGTGTTGGTCAGGTCTCCTCCGCGGCGCACGATGGTCAGGGCCACGGTGCCGCAGTTCTCCAGGCACTGGTAGGTGCCCTGCTCAAAGTAGAGCTTGCTGACGGGGTCGTTCTCGGTCACCTCGCTGTTGACCTCGTGCATGCTGACGGCTTTGCGGGCCTGGTCTGCCGCGTGTCTCTTCAGGATGTTGCCGGCGCCGGTCATGAGCCGAGTGGCCTGGATGCGGTAGAAGGCCCTGCTCTTCTGCTGCTGGCTCAGGACCTGGTAGTTGGCCAGCTCTATGAGCTGCTCGATTTCCTTGTCTGGGTGCTTTTGTTTCAGCTCCTTCAGGATCCGAGCCATTTCCCTCCTGGCTTCCTCGTCATCCTGGTCTTTCTCGTCCACCTCCAACACCAGCGTCCCATCCAAAAAGTTCTCCACGTGAGAATTAGCAACCTTTCCGTCCATCTCGATGTCAGCCTTGGAGGAGGGCCGGTCACCCTCGTGCTCGATGATCATGCCTCTCTGCTTGCCAGCTCGGTATTTCTTGTAGACGTACTTGTAAAATAAAAGCCTCCTGTCAGCTATCCAGGCAAACACCACGCAGATGGGGAAGAAGAAGAAGGTGAGCAAGCCTTCCCAAACCTCCACAATGCCAGGAGAAGACACGGATAAAATAATGTAAAGCCAAGTGTAGGCAAAGATGCTCCAGGCCGCTGTAACAAAAAACACTCGCAAGTGCTTGATCTTCCTGATCTCTCCATCTGGCACCACGTACACGCAGATTGCGATGATGACAAACATGTTGAAGGCAGCACTCCCCACGATGGTGCTGGGCCCCAGGTCCCCCGCCGTGAAGCCGTGGCCACACACCTCGATGACAGACAGCAGGATCTCCGGAGCAGACGAGCCCAAGGCCATCAGCGTCAGGTTGGAAACGGTCTCGTTCCAGATCCTCACCGTGGTTTTGCTGGTCTCGCCGTTGGGCTTCTTGATGGTTATTTCCCGCTCTTGGGACGTAATGACCTCGATGGAGGACATGAAGCGGTCGGCTATGATGGACACCCCCAGGAACATGTACACCATTGCCACAAAATACACGGTGGCCCGAGCGATTTTGTCCCCAAAGGAGGGGTCCTGGGGCTCCCATATGGGTAAAATCACCCCCTTTTTGCAGATGTAGGAGCCGGCGCACTCCTCGGTGTCGTTGGCGGGCAGCTCGCTGGGGCTCTCGGCGCGCGTGCCCTGGGCAGGGAAGAGCAGCAGGAGGAGGAGGAGGCTCAGCAGAGGGAAGCTCAGCGGGAAGGCGTGTGCCTGAGCCAACCGCGACATGGCCGCTCCCACCGGACAGCTCCCAAACATCCTCAGCCTGGAGAGGCAGAAAGGAAAGATGCGTTAAGCGAGGCCAACCAGAGATAACAGATTTTCCTCCCCAAAGATATGATCTAGTTGTCCTCTTACTCAAGGGGATGCAGCTGATGAGGCCATTTTGTTAGGACTAGTGATGTTTTCCATGTAGAAATCCTCCAGCTCAGTCATCTGAAGCAGGATGGATTCAGATGGTACCAGTCAGCTAGCACCTACCCCCTTTAGCTACCGTGATGTTTCTTTCTCTTCGTTGAAAACCTATTTGTTCAATTGCATTTTCTTGTTCCTCTAATCTAATTAAAGCCCATCGTTCTGCTTCACAGCTGGCAGAAGTGTTTCCCATTTCAAAATTACAGTGCACTCACTCACTCACTGGAATTCAGGGTAAGAGCAGGGGAGGACAGGGAAATCTACTATCCTCTCATCATGTTTAAAAAATATTTTTATACTTCTTAAATCACTGTGAGCTATGTATTTCACAGTCTTTTCTTGCTCACAGTCCTCCCAAGCATCTACTTCAACATCAAAAATCTGCACAAAGTGAGCTTGAGCCCTGGCAAAACCTTACTCTTAACAGCAACTTGGTCATAAGGTGCACCAGAAGGGCAGCCTGTAATTAATGATTTTGGAGCCATTCCTTCCACAGTGCATCACTTTGCACCTTCCCAAAACTGGAAAGAGCCACATATGCATGGAAGCCTGGCTCTCTTGGCATGCTTCTAGAGGAAACATGTCCCTGTGCTCTCTTCCCACTAGGTCAGCTTTGACGGCTCCCCCTTCAAGGGCCTTTCTCACTCCATTTACAACATCAGTCATCAGGCATGACAGCCGTTCCTGCCCTCCTCCTGCCTCAGGATTTTCCAGCAATGTAGAGGAGCTGTTAAAGAGGTTTGCAGTTAGTTAACAGTGCATAAACCGACAGAACAGATGCCTTTAAGTACAAGGAGATGCTTAGTGAAAAAAAAAAACCAACAAAACCTGAGCATGCTCAGTGTTACATTCTCAAATTCACTAGCCAATAAAAGCCAGATCCCTAGTTATTAAAGCTGTATTTTCTCCTCAAGGAGAGCCTTTGCTATACCACGCTTCTCCAATCCAAGTTAATTTCATCAGATGGTACTTAAAAATGTTTCCATGAAGAGAGGAAAACGAGCACGTCAATACCTCGACTTCCCTGGGAAACACAAAAACCTGAGCTGATGTTCCTCAGAAAAGACCCACACCCCTGAAAGAAAAACCCAACAAAGCTCAGCCATGAAAGGCTTTAACTCCTCCTTGGGGCAGGGGCATCAGGGACTGGGCTGTGTGCAAGGAACAACTGGCTGGAGGAACCAGTGGGAACCATCCCATGCCCATGTTATGGGATCTGCTCCACAAAGAGACACTGCAATGGTGGATCACAGCCCTCTCCTCTGTTTGCTTTCATCTGTGGGTGCTGTAGTAGGATTATTGGTCTGGAAGAGTAATACTGAGAATTTACCAAGACGGTTTCATATAAATGGCATTTTCTCACCAGGAGCTGCTGGTCTGCCTCCAACCTCCCCACTCCCTGGTATTGTAATTAAGAAAATAAAAATATACATAGTGGAGGAAGTGAGCAAATCAGAGAGCTGGATGATAAGAACATATAGATTGAACAAGAAAAAGCAAGTCTCTTGTAGGAAGACAGATTTAAAAGAAAGTTGTTTGCATTGGGAATCCTGCTAGTGCTACAAAAGCCAGACTCATTGCCCTGTGATCATAGTGCCTGGGCACCTTCTGCTTCCCCAAAATATGAGCTGTAGCCACCACTTACAAGCCCAGAGTGAAAAAGAATGGGAGCATGATGTTTGTAAAGAGGAGCACCTTGTTGCAGGCCCTTCAGTGGATGGCTAAGCTGAAACAGATGTGCATTCACGGTCACTGAAATTTAGCTGAAGCATGAATTAGTCACCCAACATCTGTACTCCTGTGTTTCACACTGCTCCAAACCAAGTCACAGAGACATTTGATAAAGGGGCTGTCAAAACACAGGCTGACTTGGTACCTACTCTGTTTATCCCAGATAGCTCCTAAGTGTAGTTTTGTTTCCTTTTTAAATATGTAGGCTTAAAAAAATTCATTGTGGGCATAAAATATTACTCAGTTGCATGGTTCTTCACCCTCTCCTTCTGAAGGGTAGTAGTTTCTTCAGAAAACTCAAGAACATCCACCTGTCCTTGTTCAGTTAATTTTTCTCCCTGTGGCAAGGCATATCCCTGCACATGTACAATTATTCAGAGCAATCAGGCATTGTGAAATCCCCTTGGCAAGAAGAGAAAACAGATGGTTCTAGAAAAAAATATTATGCTTTGGGTCACTGATTTAGGTCGTGAAGAATAGGAGAGTCCCATCACACTTTGGACCAACTCTCCAGCCTTAAAAGGATTTGGGTACTGGAAGTCTCATTCAGAAAAAAAGACACCCACGAAATCAAATTAATAAGTAACTTGAACTTTATTTACCATGTGTTTCCCCTTTCAAACATTCTAATATAAGTCGGGTTTTGTTTTGGTTTGTTTATTTGTTTGTTTGTTTGAAATCAAGTCCCACACTACTTTAAACAGGAGGAAAAAAGGCCTAGAGGCTTGCATCTGAGCAATCCATATTTCTGGCATTCCCAACCAGCACTCCATGCACAAACAGTATTTTTCCCTCAGATGTCAGAAGGTGAGAAACGTGGAGCTTTTCTGGAGAGGGATAAGAAATGGCTGGAGCTCTGGAAGAGACATCCCCCAGCCGTGCCAATGTGCCTCCTTTGGGCAGCAGCAGCAGCAGCAGCAGCATCCCCCAGCTCTGCTGTACTCCCTCCAGCATTTTGTGGGGCAGTCACCAAGCAGGGCTCACACACCGTGACCAGCTCTCCTGCTTAAACCAAGGCACAGCGAGGCTCAGGAGTTGAATGCTTGGCCACAACACGCTAGTTACACGCATGCAGCCAGAGCCTGGCACTCAGAATATCTCTGAGAAGCACCTGCTGTTAAATCATCAGCGTTTCTTCATTTGCACAATCCAAAATAAACAGCTTGGTCCCCAGAGACCCTCGTGCTCTGCATTTGCCTACGGTCCCGGCTCACGGTCAGCACACTGTGGCACACTGCAGGAACATTCCCAGAAAAATCATTTCCAACACGCTGTAAGGAGAAGCAAGGCTACCTGAAGAGCAGCCCTCCCTCCAAACCAGGCTTTGTTAGCTTTTCATTAAGGTGTCTCAATTGCATTTCCCATGCTGGCCATCAGCAATAAAAGCGTGTGCAGCAGCTGATGCACGGTGTCAGGCTGGCAGCCCTGGCAAACCCTGCCCGCCACGGTGCTCTGGCCTTGGTGGCACTGCCCCGGTGCCCCTGGGGACAGAGGGATCAGGGCAGCACAGGGCAGGGGCACAGGCTGCTCTCAGGCTCGGTGCTGGCCACACAGGAGTGGTGGAAAATCCCAAAACGCTGTCCCGGGCCAGCACTGCCCTGGCCATAAGCACCACCTGATGTGCAGGGACATTCCACCGCTGCAGGAGGGGAACTGTCCCGATGCTGCTGGAGAGCTCTCAGGGACAGCTAAACTAACCAGGAGAGACAGAGCCCAGCCTGGGCTCTCCTGAGGTGTCACTGACCCCTTTCCCTTGCCAGACAAGCTCCACAGGTGTTTTTGCACAGCCAGGGAGGAAAGCCTGTGAGAGGCTCCATAACAAGCTCGGTTTGGATGGAGCTCCTGGCCAAGGGTTGTGGGTCCAGCCTTTCTTCCAGCCCTTGGTGCTGTGAGACACCAGGAGGGCAGCCCTCAGCAGGGCTGGGAGGGTTGCAGAGGTATCTGCTGGACTTGGGAGCTCTAGGTTTTACAGATTGGTAGGAGAGAGCTCCTGCTGCCAGCTCATGCTCCTGCCCCCCAGCTGAGGAGCTGCCAGATGGGGAGGAAACAGCCTTTTAGACTCTGCTCTGATCTTTCCCTGGCAGCATCGATCCTTCAGGCTGACTGGGTGCTGCATGCAAAGCGAGCCTGAAAGCTGCTCTGCATTTAAACAAAGCACATCTTTCTCTTTGCAGCAGCCTCCAGAAAGTCCCATCTCCATCGGGGCACTTCAGCCTTGAAATGTCCACTGTAAGACCCTCCCTGTTATTTTCCTAAAGCTTTGTATCACACACGGGTCTGGGACCATTTGCAACACACTAGAAGCATCATTGTTTTTAAGAGCACTAAAAAAACCACTGCTGGTCCAGACACTTTAATTTCAGAAGGACTGGGCAAGGAAGGAAGTGGCCAGGGTTCAGGAGTGGCCACACAAAGACAGACTGGAGAGGCTTTCCACGTGGAAATTTTTTCCCCAGCATCCCACGGAAAACCTGTGCAGAGCAGCTGTCACACAGCAGTGACACACCACTGCAGCCACCCCGGTGCTACCCAACAGTGCCCACCCCACAGCTTCATAATGAACATCACTGCTGCCAAGTCACTGCCACCTGGGATGGGAAAAGTGTCCCCACAGCTGTGTCACCACCCTGCAGGAGGCTGGAGCAGCACCCTCTCCCCACAGGGTGCCTGGTCGCTTGCTGGGGACCAGCAGGAAGTTTGCTCTTGGTGTGAGGGTGGCTGCTTTTTCAGCTCGGTGTGGGAACACGACAGGAGCGTGTTTCAACACCACGGGGATTCCCAAAGAGGCTTTTCCCATCCTGCAGTCAGAGCCAGACGAGAGAGGACCTTTCCCTAGTGAGAGTGCACTAGGGAGAGGCAGGGAAGGCAGCCCAAGCCACCCTTTTCTGGTGTCACAGGCTGGAGAAAGACGGTCTGCCTTCAGCCAGAGGGGCCAAAAACTGACCAAGAAGCAGCTAGTGGTCACTGCAAGGAATAGCCAGCCCGCACGATGGAGAAATAGAGGCTCAAAACAACTCAGCTGCTTCCCACTCTGTCCCTGGGGAGAAGACAGCAAGCCCCAAAAAGGCAGACTCTCTCCTACCCCACAGTCAGACCTGAAGTCCTCTGGTTAAGCACCCCTTCCCCAGTTTCTCTTGCAGGAGAAGAAGGATCTACTGCAATCTTCCTGGGAAAAAGCACTGCCTGCCTTGCCCCCACGCATGGGGCTTACAGCTATGGCCCCATCTCTGGAGGAATAGCAAACTTCTCCTCTGCTGCTGAGCCTGTGCACCTGTGCCTGACTGAAATCAGCAGCCTGCTCTACAGCAGACAGCTTGGGCAAAGCCTGCACTGGGAAAAGTTACGGCTGTAGGGAAAAAAAAAAAATCAAACAAGCCATCTGGTCTCTGACCATCACAGGTCCAGCTTCTTGCAGCCAAGGGACACAAAACAGATGCCAACAGCCCTGCAAGGAAGTGCAGGGTGCTTGGAGATCTGTCTGGGCAGCCACAGGCTCCGCTGGGCTCGCTTCTGATCTTGGTGTCGACCCCGAGGCGCAGCTTTGGTAGAACTGAGCCCCTGGCAGCTGTGAGCTTTACCTGTCAGAGCAGGGAAAGGACCCTTCTGCACATCCAAACCGTGCAGGAAGGCTGCTAAGTCCAAAGACTGTGCTGCCACTCAGGGCTGCATGGCGTGACGGCGCTCTGAGCGCTGCTTGGAAAACCCTTGGCTCGCTTCCCTGCTCCGGCTCTGCCTGGCTCCTGCTCCCTTTCACCCAGCTCTGCCACTCCAAAACAGGCACAGCCTGTTGGCATCCCCCACCCATGACCCTGCAGATCTCCACATCAGGAAAATGATTTCCAGGCCATCAGCATCCTGATTGCATCAGTACAAAAAAACATCAAAACCTTTCCAAATATAGTCAGAGGCACAAGCCCTCCATGAAGCCAATCAAGTAAAACACACATCAGGCCACCCTGGTTTCTGTAAAGGATATTAAAAAATAAGAATAATGATCAGTCTGCAACTGATTTTTCCAAGTATCCTATCTCTTCAATGAAACATCCAGTCCCCTCCCACAATTTCCCCAGCAACTTTCCAAAATAAACAGACAAATAGAGAAAATAAAACACCCCTGATATAAAATTTCAACCGCATTGGATGAATTTGGGGGCAGCTTGCAGAAAATGAGCTTGGAACTGTTTGTCAAGCTTGGAACTCATGCTTTTCACGCATGGAGACCAAGTGTCAAGTTGTCCCTTTCTCCCACGACTCAAGATCTCAGCAAGGAATATGCCAGGAAATAAGAAGCAAGGGGGAAATTCTACATTTCTCTGGAACTGGTTTGTTTGTTTGTTTGTTTGTTTGTTTGTTTGTCTGCTTTTCAAAGAACTGTCTTCCTGCTTGCTGCTGTCTTCAGACCGTTTCTTTATTGCCTTTGGTCTCCTCTTTATCAAGCAGCATCAGGCTCTTTCCTGTGATTCCTCCTGGGTTGCTGATGCCTTCCTCTGTGCCTGTGCACCTCCCTTGCTGATTTAAGCACAGCCTGCCCGTTCTCCAGGAGCTGGCCCTGAGGCTGCCTGGCTGGCAGGCTCCCTGTGCTATCTCAGGGCAGCCCTGCATCTGTCTCCCTGTGCTCCATGGCTCTGTTTAAAATGGGAAGAGCATCTCCTGTGAGTGCTGGGAGAATAAAACACTGCTCATGAGCCTGAGGCTCTTGGGCAGCCTGGGGAGGAAGTATCTGCCCCGAGGTGCCCCAAAGGGGCCAGAAGGGAGGAATTAACAGGCCTGTTGCTTTCCTCTATGCCTGTGTCTGCTCTTCCCTCTGGGAGTAGTTTTGCACAGGGTTTGTAGCTGTGTGTGGGTCTTCTGTGCAGCAGGATGCTCCCCTGGGCCCTGCAGGAGCAGAAAGCTTCAAGGGAGAGGAGATAAATCCCCATCCCCAGCTCCCTGCCACCATCCAGGGATGAAGAGGTGGAGATGTCCATGGGGATGGGCGTGGGGGAAGACTGATGCAAATGCAGGTTGTTGACCTGAGCAATTCAGGCGTGGTACTGGGCAGGAGCTGGGCAGGTTGGGCTGGGCTGGGGGCTCCCCCTGGCATGCTCCATCCATCTGTGTGGCTGCTGCTGGCTGGGGAAGGGGGGAGCACCTCCCAGCAGAGCCACGTCCAGAGGCACAGCCCTGGCACGGCTGACTCTAGAGGGAGCTGGATGCTAGTGCCGAGCAGATGGCCAGCTTTTAGACCCCCAGACCTCAGGCAAGGGATCCTACACCAGGTGTGTGCCAGGCCTTCTTTACCTATCTCAAACACAAGGTTAGCCACCCCTTCCTTCTCCTCTGACTCCCCCGCCTTCTCTGTCTCCTCAGGAGCTCTTTGCAGCACCAAATCTCACTTCTATTTGTAGCCAGGTTTCCTTAGGAAGCCAGGCACATGAAATCACAGTTTCCATGTCTGTCTGTCTGTTCACATCGCTCCCCCCTCTTTGCAATTTCAGTTGAAATCACCAGAGGGATGGAGATAACAGCAAAAGCCAAGTTCCTCCAAGGTTCCTGAAAGCAGCTGGGGAGATACCACTCACAGCCTTGGCCAGGGACAGCCTGCTCGGGGAGCTCAGCCCACAGTGCATGCCAGAGCATCAGGAGCACAGCAGCCTGCAGCAGCCCCAGGTGCAGCCAGGATTTGCACAGCTGTGTGCACCCATGTCCAGGAGCTGGGGACAAATCCCAGCACTCTGAGCTCGGACAGAGCTCCAGGTTGTTCCCCGTGCCAGTCGCAAGGAGAGCCACTGTCACTTGTGCTGTCTGTGACCAACCTGTTGGTTGGTTGTCCAGTGATGCTTGGACCTTGTGGGGCTCTGGGCTTTATTATAGGATCTGAGTTTCATTAGGATGCTGGAGAACAGGGGTTTTTTTTTTGCCAGTGGGCAATCAGGACTGTATCCCCTCAAAGCCACAGCAGAAACCCAAATTCTGTCCCAGATGCAAGGCCAGAAAATCACAATGCTGAACACCCTGAGCATATCAGGACACCACAAAAGGCAGAGAAGTGGCTGTGCCCATACAGCATCGTTTCAGGTGCTGTAGAGACTCCCAGGAGCAAGGGCATACACCAGAGTTTGTGCCATATCATGTGCAGCAGTGCCAGGAGAGGGGATGAGGTGCAGCCTGGGCAGGTACAGGACAGTGAACATTTAAGTTTCAGGAGCCATTCACAGCCAATAGATTACAAAAACCTCAGTGAAAGTGAGGGGAGGAGAAGCAAGTGAAGTTTCATCAGGTTAGAACTGTGCTGCTGCTGGCACTCGGGGTGCTGGACACGGAGGGTACATCCAGCCTCCTCGGGGATCCTGGATGCAAAGCCTGGCAGAGAGGAAGCTTTGACCAACGTGGCTCCTCAGCACTGACTTAGGAACTGTTCATGTCAGCAGAGCTGGTGGGGGCGTGAGAGGAGCCAGACAGCTTTCCTGGGAGTTGGTGGCGGGGCTCATGGCTTGGCTGGCAGGTGATGGTCCTAAAAATGTTACATTATTTCCCTGTTTGGCCTTAACGTCCGTGCTGGACAAGGGGCAAAGCTGCTATTGAGGAACCAATCAGAAGGAAAAGGGGAGAAAGGAGCGGCTAATAGACACTCCCAAAGGATCACAAATGCCTTTCTTTGATGGTAGCCACGTCCCCAGCCAAAGCCATACAGCGCAGCCCGTTTTCTCCTGGATGCCACCATCACATCAATATGCAAGTGCCCCAGCTTCCCTTTCCTAAACAAAAGAGCACCCCTTCTCTTGGCGACGGTGACAAAAAGCACGTGAATCCCTAGGCAGGTGCCCGGGGAGCACACAGAGAACCCCAGCCTCTCTCAGCCTTCATTTCCATTGCCTGGCTTGCGAATTTCCAGCACCTGGGACTGGAGGAATGAACAGGTCCCTGCAAAGCGGAGAGGAGCCCTGGGAGCACACGCTCGCAGCCACACGCCCGTGACCTTGTGATTTTACTACAGCTTTCATTTTCAGACTCCAGTCCTCCCTAGCGCTTGCTGCATTTCTGCAACGTTTTGGCAGCTTGCTCTCGCCTTGGAGACAGAGCGGAGCGTGGAGTTGTTTTGCACGGCTCGGCGGGGAGGGAAGCAACAAGGCTGTGAATAAAGAATTAAACTCAAGATGACGGAAGAGCCCCAGCCATGCTTCCAACCTAGACAAAGCCTACGTGATGAGCGCTGCTTAACGCCAGCCCTTAATAAGGCACGCTGCTCCAGCCGAAAATGGGAATTTCGGCGTGGCTGCAGGTGCGTGCCGCCGCTCCCCTCGGGCAGGGTTTGCGGGCAGGAGCAGAGCCCGGAGCTCGCACAGCCCCGCCGGGCACAGCTGGGGATGCGCCCCGGAGCCCCCCGGGCAAGCGGCTCTGCCTCGGCCCCTGCCCGAGCCCACCTGCCCCGCGATGCCCGGCTCTCGGGCTAGCGGGGAAGCGAGGCCCGCCGCGG
>VXAX01006353.1:127613-190080 GCA_013399835.1 Leptocoma aspasia | reverse complement strand
GGCACTGGCGGTGTGCGCTCGGCAGGAGCGGCAGGGACCGTGCTGTCACCTCCCTGCATGGGTACGCGCCCCCGCCCCGCTGCGCGGCCGCAGGGTTTCTGCGCTCGGGAATGAACGCTGCCTTGCCCAGCTGTTCGCCCGGGGGTTGCGGGCCCAGCTGGTGGCTGAAGTGCTGTGCCAGGGGACCCGTCAGGTGCAGCGCAGCCCGGTACTGCTGGCACGCGATCCGCATGGATTTGTCTAACTTGACCTTCTCACCGTTTGCAATGGTCTGTGCGCTGCCATCGTCGCCTGTCAGCTTTGTCTTCGGTAACTGAATAGCTTGAGCTTCCTACGGCCCTATTTTATACTGTGTTATCCCCTTCATTAATGGTCCTCCTTTGAATAATTTCCTGTGTTCTTCCTCCCTCCCTGACCGTGGTGCAGCGTTCCAATGTCCCTGTGCTGTGGACAAAGACAGTGTCACTCCCCTGTCTCCCCTATATATTCTGTATTTTATACAGTAAATGGTTAGAGTAGCCCAGTTTACCACAGTATTACCCTGAGAGATCACATTAAAATAGTAACAACTAATTTCATTTTTGAGGTACTTTTTGCCATGCTAGCCCCATCCCTGCATTCTTTATTTCCAGATGCATTTCTTCACATTTTATGATATTAAAAATGCAATTTACTGTACTGGGACGACTTACTGGGCACATTAGATGATTTTGTAACCAGTTGTGAATTATCCACTCATTTATTAGGCTACAAAATTTACTAATAAATATCTTGCATCATCTAGAGAATTGATAGAGATATGAAACTAGATCTGGGCAAGACCCCATCTCTAGAAAACTGTCAGGGTCCCTGATGTCTCCTCTTTAAAGCTGCTTTTTGAGAACTCTCAGGGAAAAGATATTTAATCCATCTCAAGTGTGCTTTATGCATTCCAAATAATGTGCATTCCAGCACTTAAAGAAGAAACTTTTTAAACAAATGTGAGGACTATTTCTCTTTTAGTTTTTGAAACCAACTCAGGACAAATCTACAAGCCTTTCATTAAGCTTCTGCTTGTATTTTAGCTTTCTCCAAGAGAGATTCTGCCCTGACAGTACCACTCTCTTCAAGTGGATACAGAATCAGAGCCTGCTTGGGATCAGTCTATTCAAGTTTGACAAACAATGGGAGCTATACACTGATCCCCTAGGACAGGGTGTAGAAGGGGCAACAATAACTGAGCTGGTTAGGCAGAACAAAAGGTAGATACAAGAATAAAAGGAAGAGTCAGATTGGCCACAAAATCCAGTATTCACAAATTCTTGCAGTGGACTCATTTTGTGCAGCCTCCTAAAAGGCTTTGTAAGTGACTCTGAACTTATTCTTACTTCCCATATGTATTAAAAACAGGAAAAAAATCAGTAGAAAACACCGTTAAGTTTTAAGCCTATGGACACTTTCTTCTTCCCATAGACGTGACTGCTGCTGAAGGTATGCAGATTATCATCTGAAGATTTTAAATGAGTATCAAGCATAGAAGCTAAACAATCTTTGGTCACAGTGATGAGTCTATACTTTAAGACTCAAACAGAGTGCCAAAAAGAACAATACATTACATTTAATGTGCATGCATTTTGCCAATTTCAATGTAACAGAGATTTGTATAATTTGTCTATTTAATCATCAGATAACTGCTTTAAATAACAACTCTGTACCTGAAAACATTAATACATTCTAGGTTTATGCATCTCAAGGTAATAACTGCAATCTATTATTGTGTTTCAGAAGCAGTAGTACAAAGAATGATGATCATACGCTCACCCAGTAATTTTCATCAGTAGATCTCAAGAGACCTTGCAAAGGTCAGTGCGATCATCCCATTGTTGATGATGGAGAAGGAAAGCATTGAGATGAACTTGCTCAATGTCATATGCCAGAGCAGTGCTAAAGCTGACAATTGACTTCAGGTTTTCTGTATCCAGGATGAAAGGTTTTACCTTGAAAGCCACCTAACATATCCATATACCCCTGGGAATTCTTTTCATTACTGTTTCACAGCTTGTATGTATTGTGTTTATCAGTGTTAGAACCTGGAAGAGCACTCCAGGCTTTTATGGTGTTTTCTTACAGGCTTCACTATAAAACATTTTGTAATTCACAGGCTCCACTGAAACCCTCTACTGCCAGCCATAGAAAAAAAGTTGGAAATAAAGTTTGAGACTTTGTTTGAAAAATGAAGTAATAATATTTCAGTAGGACAAAAACGTGACATAGATCCAATCCCAACCCAAATCTGCAGATCTAGGTAAAATTACTGAATGTCTGGCTATCAGTTCTGATCATGCTGTGCTAATAACTGAAAGCAAATTTGATGTTGTCACTTGTGTTTCCCTCAGTCCTTAGGAAAGCTGTCCTGGCTGGAATTCATTCCCATTGCAAGCTCAGGGCTCAGTGACTTTGGGGCCTTCCTGGAAGCAGAGTCTCTGCTGGAGGTGGTCAGGGGAGCAGCATCCCACACAGGGGCCTTGTTCTGAGGGGTCAGGAGCTACATCCAAACCCACTAAGATTGTCATCTTAGGTGTATCAGGTGTATCTGTCCTCAGAGGTATGAGCACTGTGAAGCTCAGATCAGGCCTGTAATGTTACTATTTCACACCTTCACAGAATCATAGAATCAACAAGGTGAGAAGAGACCTTTAAGATCATGAAGTCCAACTTCATTACCACTGTAACCTCTATAAACCACTAAACCACATTACCAGATTTAAACACCTCCAAGGATGGCGGCCCTGCCACCTCCCTGAGCAATCTGTTCCAATGCCTGACCACCCTAGCCGTGAAAAAAAATATTCTACTACCCGAATTTCTCGTCTCAGCTTGAAACCAAATGCGCTGGCAGCAGGCTGAGGCAGCCAAGAAGCAGCTCAAGCACGATGAGATGATTCCCCAATGCGCTGGGGGATGCCGGGCGGTGTCGCACCGGCCCCTTCCACACACCCCGCGGAGATGCAGGGCCGGCAGGGCCCGCGGGCCCCGGGTACAAAGGGCACAGGGGCACAGGGCAGGTGTCGGTGCCGGCGGGCCAGGGACACGGGGAAGGTGTCGGTGCCGGCAGAGCCGGCGGGAGGAGGAGCCGGGCCCGGCCCCCCGAGGGGCGGCGCTGCTCGGCCCGGCCGCCCTCCGGAAGCGGTGCGGGGGACGCGCGGTGCGGCGGCCGTGGGTGAGTGAGGGAGGCCGGGGAGGGAGCGAGGGCCCGGGGGTCACCCTGCCTGCAGGGCGGGCTCGGACACAGCCCGGCGGCGCCTCAGCTGCCACCAGCGCCCGGGAGCTGACGGGCTCCCTGTTTGGGGGGCTGTGTGTGCCGTTCCTGGCCACCGCCACAGCCCCGGCCCTCCCCGCCAAGGAAGGTGCTGCTCCTGAGCGCCATTTGCTTAAGGTTTTTATCCTAAATTTATCCAGCAGCACCTCTGCGGGTATTTTCAGGTGTCAGTTCACACCTGTTTTCCTTGGTTATGCGATGGCATTTCATCCTTGCGTGGGTGGTGACTGGTTGGTACTTGTGTCACGTACAGGAGTAATTTTAAGTGTACAAGAGTAATAAAGTAATTTTTAAATTAAGTTTTAATATGTAGGGTTATAGGTAGGTATATATATTAAACCACATATATAGGTTTAATATGTAATATGTGGATGAGTTGACCCTTTGAAGTCAAGCAATAGTCACAGACAGTGAAAACTACTGTCTCTTGGTGGTTCCTCCCTGAAGAAAACATAAGAACTGTACAAGCTGAAAATACAGCTTTTATCTAAGTAACAAGCCCTGCAAAAGGCTCTGGGTCTGCAGATCTGTGGCTGAGGAGAAACTCATGCTGTTAAGAAACTGGGGCAAAGGCTGTTTACTCCATTCTTGTAAATGTTTCTAAAATACGATGGGGTTAAAGGTGATGTTCACTGGCATTTGTTCCTCGTGGGAGCTGTACAGTAGGCCTAACCTAGTAAAACTCCAGAGAGAAATCAAGCAGCTTAAAATAAAATTAGCCCGTTAAACTTGGGAGTGCCGTTCCCCTTACATGTTGTTTTCTGTGTTTCGTAAATGTTGTACTTTTGCATTGCTGTCTCTTGCAGGGAAGACTGACTCTTCATCTTGGTAGGGTTACAAAGCCTGGGTTACTTACAAATGGTCTTTATAGGGAACAACCTGGAAGTCATCAAATTATAGATCTATCTATTTTACTTCATCTTTAGTTATTGCTACAGTGGAGCATGTGGTACACAGGGGAAGTGCAAAAATGAAACGGTAAAATGCTTCAAAAATGCAGCCAGGAGACACTTTTCTCTGAGGGAAAAAACTAGATTTTTTTTGAGAACTAATCAAGCATCTCTTATTTTTGATGATTTTAAAGTTCGCTATTAAAAACCTCATTTCAGTAGTGCAAGAAAATACATCCAATTTTATGGCCCTTCTATGGGCATTTGAGGACTGTAGGGCTCAGTTTCATTTGGACACACTCGAAAGAGACAGTAAAATAGTTCTGTACTCTGCTGAACACGAGTTATTGTTGTAGTACATAGAACTAGCAGATTCTAGTGAATAATGTTTTTTAGCTGTGTTTTAGACTGCACCTAAACAATAGTTTTGGATGAATTGAGAAGCAGTTGAGATCACTGTGGTAACTGACAGATGTTATTTATGATGCTTCATTTGTGAATACGAAATACATAACAAATGGCTTTCTTTTTCAAAGCCTGCTACTGGGAATTCTTAAGGGTAAAATAGTTTTATGCCAAATTGTGAACTAATTGCTTCTAATCAACCAAATGATGGTAGAACCCTATGAAAAGGACGTACACAATCTATCATGTCTGGGTCTCCTGAAAGTCCCTCTAAATGCTACCTTATGCTGGCGTGTATCCACTCAGGCTTTTAACAGATCCTTCAAATGAGCAAAACAACACACTGTGCTGTCTAACAGAGTACTGTAGCACAGAACAAGAATGTTAGTTACGTTAATGTCATTTCCAAATTAGCGGTGCCATTTGGAGCAGAACGCTTAATTACAGGATGTTTGTGGTTCTTGTCAAGCTGGTTTGTGTGTATTAGGCATAAGTTGGACAGCAAACTAGAAACATTACAGAAATAGGAGATTGTTGCTATTGTGTCATCCTTGGTAACTGTTGTCTTATTGACTAGGAATAAGCAAAGTAGAATTTATAAAAGCTCATTATCCAGAGAGCAGTCTTCATTGTCTCCAACCTAGAGCAGAAGATGTCTCTCCCCTTCCCACAGACCTTGCCACGTTGCATAGTGTGTATGTTCTGGCTTGTATTCTCCTCAAAAAGAAAATCAGAAAGCAAGTGTTGTACCACAACTTAGCCTTTTCTATCAGAACTCTTTAAACTATGGCACCTCCTGCAACTCTAAGGATGGTTCTGAAGACACATTTTCTGCAGAAATGGAGCTCGAAAATCAGCTTTTGATCTAGCTTTGGACTTGCTGTAGGATCAAGTTGCAAGTGGAAGTCAGTGCTGGCCTAATCTTTTTCACCTTCTCTCCTTGGTGTGTGAGGACTCAGCTAAGTGAGGAGGAGGCTGAGTTGAGCACATGTGCTTTGCAGCTCCAGCTCTGTGCAATGTGCTCGTCTCATCCCTGTAGTTGCAGCACCAGCTATGTGACTAAGAGCTCGAGAGAATGGCACCTGCATAAAGACTTTTTGATTGAATGTTTATACACTTACCATATCTATGACAGCCTCTCTTCAGTTTTTTTTCCTCTTAGTGTTTTGTTAATTATCATAAATTTCAGAATATTCAAATTTGAGTCTGACTTACAGTATGCTTCTATTTAAGAATTTAAGGGTAATATCCACAACAGGTGTTGCAATGTCAGCTTTAATCAAAGAAGGTACCAAGATACATTGCTTGCCTCCATTGTCAGTTAAGTGTTGCTGCTATTTAAGGGGTAGCTCTGTTTTATCTGGCTTAAACACTTCTGTCTAAATAAAAAAAAAGGTTGGACTGTTCATATAGGTGGAGCCTGAGATAAAAAATGCTGGTTTGATATTTGGGGTTAATAAAAGCATAAATGTAACTTAAAGAACTCTAATCTGTAACATCAAGCAGGGTTGATGGGGTGACAAAAAATGTTCCGTCAAAGCAGTAGTACCTAACAATAATGACTGGGAATGCTGGAAAGGTACTGAAGCGTTCAAAATATTTGTCCTTCTAGATAATTGTGATGAGTATTGCAAAATTATTTTGCAACTGTTTTCTGACTGGCAGTTTTTGTTTAATCTTTATGCTGGCCAGTAACTTTGCATGAACAGCTGGACCTACTTGATTATTTGAAGGGTACTCAATAAATCAGCTAATGGAGTCTGAAACCTGTTTATTAAAATAGTGGTCTTATGAGTGATTAATTGCAAACAGTTTTCTATCAAGTAATCCATTTAATTATCTGGCAGGACACCTAATGAATACTAGGAGCCATATTTCCATATTCTGCAAGAGTACTCAGTGACAGTTGTCACTAAAATAGTATTTTGTATCCCTTTCACCAAGTGAGCTTCTTTGCACTTTGCCAAAAAAAAAACGGTTTTAGGATTCCCTGCTGTACTCACAGTAGTGCTGTAGATGGGAACCTCTAAACCCATAGATTTGAAGGTGATCTCTTCTGAGCTGTGAGTGTTCTTTCTGAAATAGTCTGTGTGTAGAAGATCCAAGTCTTCCAGTCCTGGCAGTTCAAGTCCAGTATGATTGCAGTCTACTGAAAGTTCAGCGAAAGGAGTCTGAAAAGGGGCATATCACCTTCTCAGAAGTGGTTAGATTTTCTCTATAAAGCTGGCTATGCGTCTTTTTAAAGACCTGGCCAGTCAATCAGTTATCCAAAATTCGAGACTGTGTCTTCATTTTATGATGAATTTCCAAGGCAGTTATTATGGGATTGACTTGATAGAGGCAAATAAAGCCAACAGTGCAATTTAATTCAGTTTTCTCAGTGCCTTATTGTGCAACCTGTTAAACACAAAAGTTGGAATAGCTCTGCTATTGCTGCTCTTAGCTCATAGATTATGAGTCAACTTGGGAGGGAAATTCCTTTTGTCTGTGAACAGAATTTAAAGTACCTTGAGATATATTTTTATATATACAGACACACACATGCTCCTGTGCACTAATTTTCTTGTCAAGCATGTCAGGAGTGTTGCACCTCTTTTTGAGTTATTTCATGTCCTGCAGCAGAAGAGTCTCTTTGCAGGATATTGGGTTGCAAGACTGAACTTGTGCTATGACAACAACAGCAGGCTGGTTTTAGTGCTGAACTGTGACTTAACAGGAGCCAGCAGTTATGGGCAAGCTGTTAATTTAAAAAAACTCTGTATAAATGCTGCATTTGGAGCTCTCTTTCTGGTAATGTGAATGTAGTCAAGATGATCCATTTCCTGATATCTCTATGACAAATTATGTAGCAATTAAAGAGCAAGAGAGACAATTTCTACATATCTTGAAAGTACAGTTAAAAATCCTGGTTTTTGTACAAAAGTTTTTTCAGTTGTTGGGTTGCTCAGATGGCCTTAGAGTTGTAGTGTTGAATTCTGCCTCCCTCTCCCCTTGACTTACCTCGAAAGTCCTGGCATGGCAAAAGCTCTCAGTAGCAATGAAAAATGGTTGTGTGTCATTGGGTGGTGGCATTCCAATAGTTGTTTGAGCAGCCACAAAAAGTAAAGATCAGACTGCGGTTTTATTAACAGAAAAATGTTAATTGGACAGCACAAAATACTTGAAATTTGTTTTGTTGGTTTGAAATGAAAAGCACATTTGTCATTCCATCTGCATGGCCAGAATTTTAAGTGCTGGAAACTCCTCATCAAAATGTAAACTCTGGACACAAAATGTTCAGTGTATTTCTGTTTGTATCTGACCTTTTACCCAATGCTAAACCATAGTAATTTCTCCTGGACATTGATAGTAGCTTGGCCTAAGTTATACTTTATTTGCAGGTCTGTGAGTGTCTTTAATGAGTCTTTTTCTGTCTTCTGCAACAGTTTGAATCTTATTTTCTCCTTTATTCTAAAAGAATCACTTTGCCTCACTTAAGAAAGGGAAAGAAAGTAAAGGTACTTTATTGGTAATGAGCAGAAAATTGCATAACAGTCTTTTTTTCATTTATTGCTAGCGCTCTAGACTTTGTCAATATTTTCCTGATGCAGGTTCTTTCCTAAAAATCTGAACTAGCCAGGCATAATTTTGAAAGAACTACTATAAGAATTTGGTTATTAAACCAGTCTTTAGAACTATTCTATTTGGAAGTTTTATTTTATTTATGTATTTCTATTGTGAGCTATTAGTCAGTACATTGCAATCCTTAAGGTTCAGCACACCAAAAAGTTTCTCTGTTTGTAATTTGCAGTGTAATAGATAATCTTAATTAACATTTTAGGCTGTTACAGAATGACCTTGCATTGAGCCTTTGTGGAAGAAACAAGATTTAAACATCAGTTCTTCAATGTGCATCCTTCTATTCAAATTTGACCCACGGCCAGTTTCAAAAAATGCATACAGGTAAGATGGTTGTAGTTAAAACAGACTTACTTCTGTAATATTTTACACAATTCCTTTTTGTAGCCAGTGTGTGAATTACAAACTCAAATCAGTATTATGTGTTCAATTGTGCTTTTGTAGTGTTTAACTTCATGGCTTTCCCCATTGGAGGAGTTACTGTAGCCTTTTTAGAACCCTTTGGTTTTAGACTATGTCAGAAGTCTTGGGCTTTGTAATCACGGACCTTTTGCTAATGATCTGTCATGCTATGTAAGTCCTTTAAATATTGTACTCCAATGTTTGGAAGTCCTGCCTTCTATTTTATCATTTAAACTAAGGGGAATCCCTTTTGTTGGACATCACAGTTGTAGCTGCCCCCTACTTTCAGTGTGGTAGATACATTTAGGGCTTCCAGTTTGCAACCAAGGCACTTCTAATAGGTGTCCTAGCCTTTCCCCTCCCCAAAATCTGCTTGCAATTAAAACTGTAGGCAATAAACTAAGTCATGTGTATGAAATGTTTAGCCAGAAACTAAAGAAAAAAATAAGCTTGCAGGCTTCTAGGTTAGTTTATAAGAGTTTCTTGATGTCATGCAGTGAGTTTGCAACGTATTAAACATCCTGTAATCATCTTCTCTCTCATTGTAGCCTGTCCTTTTTAAATTTCATCTCCAACATCAGTATCTTTGAGTACACTGAGTATGTAATAAAAAGACAGCACTTCAGGCCATAAGCAGACTATGAAGGTTTATTGCTGTGTTTATATATACTGTATAGGTTCCATACTACATTGTAGGGTACAAGTATTGGTATTCATCCAGAAGCCATCAATCAGTCTGCTCAGTAAGTTGTTGTGGCTTTCACTGACTTGTTTTCTTGTCCTCTTGTATTAAGAAGCAGATGCCATTCTATAGAAAGAGAGGAAACGAGAATGGAAATCTCAATTGTCCAGAGTGCAATCCTTTCTGCATCTGGAGTCTGCCTAAAAAGGGATTTTGTTTATGATGTGACTGGTGCTGAATTAATATATCCATTTATTTGGTCTGACTTTCTTTGTGTTGGTAGTTAGGAAAAGACAGATTCATCAATTTGATGCCTCTTGGGAAAATCCTTTGGATGTAAACTGCTGTTGCTTGCCAAGTGAACTTTCTGCCATGATCAATATTTAAAAGTAGAACCTAGAATAGTTTGCTTGCTATAAAAAATTGCATCAAGATTGAAATTATTAATTTATATCAGAAAACAACTTGCTGTCAGTGTCAGAATAGGACAATACTTTTGAGATGTTTGGCCCAAATTCAGGAGTATTTTGGCCTTGCTCTATACCTGAGATAAATCACTCTGAGCTACCTGTTAGGGTGATAAATGCCAGGCCACAGTGTTCTTGGTGTCAGATTTTAACATCAGATACATAACTTTAGTGCTTTTTTTTCCCTTAACATGCCATAACTAAATCTTTTTGCTTTTCTTTATTCAGGAAAATGTTGAAGTTCTTTTTTTTTAATAGTTCCTATGTTTTTTTCACCTTTGCCTCAGCTTTCTGAAGGACTGAGTCTCAGGTCTGATTATCAGCTGGGAGTGGTGCCCAGCCCTCTTAATTCCAAGCAGTGTTATAGCCATTGGACCAAGTGAGACATCCCTCTACAAGTTCTTGATAAGGGTAATTTTTCTTGGCAGTTCAAGCATCACTGTGCTGTAGCTCTGTTTATTTCATGGTGAGGTCTTGGAACAGTTTTCCCAACCAAAAAGGGATTCCTGTACCTGCAGACACTAATTTCTTTGTCCATCACGAAGCAGGCAATTAAACTTTCCTTACTGTTCTCTGCTTTACATCTCTAACTGAAAGTAAGTGTCAGTAATGGACATTAAAAGTTGAAAAGACAAACAGCTTGTCATCAACTTGAGTTTACGGGCTAGAAGAAAATGGCCAAGCTAAAACATGTTCTCTGTAACATTGGGAAGAATTTTCCATCGAGGTAGACTCTGGCTTCTAGACCAATACTTTGGTCAATTTTCTTGAGCACCTAATTAAGCAAAGAGTTCACCTTTGTGACACACTAACAAATCCATCTGCCTGTACCTTTGCAGCTGGTTCTGTTTTCCCTCTCAGGGCTTGTTTGTGGTAAAGTTTAGTGCAGTGTAACAAGCACTTTACTGTAGTCCATTATTATTGTCAGAGGTAATATGCTACCTTTACATCTTTCTGAATAGTACTGTGTGCATCTTACAAATAAATAAATGTTTCAAGCTTCAAAGCTATAATCACAGGCTCTTTTCTAGAGCTGAATTGCATTGTAGGAAATTGCTTTAATGGAATGATTTCTCATGTTTTCATTTCTCTCGATATTAAAATAAATCTTAATATGTAAATCCTAATACAGTTGAATTATTTCAGCTATAAAAATAGCTGAGTAGGCTTTTTGCAATTTATTAGAAGATGAGGGTCACTTAATACTGCTCCTTTTCACTACAATTATGTTTCATAAAAGATAAAATAAAGATGTTTTTATTATTATGCTTTTGTATACTAGCCTTGTGCTAAATTTAGGGGTCTGCATTAAACTTGAGATGGGGAATATTCAATCACACAAGAAAGACTTTGCTTATTTTTAGTGTTAGATACTATAAACAAATCGTAGTTTCATGCAAAGAATTATTGAAGGCAAAGTATAATTGAAGCACCAGGAGATGAGAAGTGCACTTCAGGCAAACTGTTTTTTTAACAGTGGAGATACTAATTTAAATAAAAATCTGTGAAAGGAGGCTGCATTCTGTTAATAGAGCATGTTGAAGTAAGATGACAGAAATTTGGTAAACCAGCAGAAAGCCTATAGCTCAAAGACTAGAATCAGCTAGAATAAGAGAAATTATGTAAGTTTGAAAGGAACAATATTATATTTGCAATAGAAAGATAAAAATGTATATACAGTTCACTTTCCAAAAGATGTTATCTTTGTTAGGTAAAATACAAAGCCATTACCTTACAGAAAGGATGCCATTGAAGTGTCAGGTTTTTCTAGCTTCTCTATGGTTGATTATGATTCTTTTTCTGTACTATTTCTAATGTGCAGCTTGTACCTTGCAGTGCTCTTTTAAGACACTGTATTAGGGAAGAAATGAATTTGCAGGAAAGTTCAGAAACCTGCAGAAAATGTAAGTACATCTGAATGCCAAACAAAGTAATGAGATGTCATTGGAATTGATTCTCGTGTGTTGTGGCTAAAAATTAGAATTAAAATTGTATGGTCTGTCTTCAGTTTCCAGTAGCAAACTTGTCTTCTGCTGTGCAGCTGTAATTGAGATGCAGCTGATAGGAGGAACTGACAGTGAAGAAGATACTGAGGTTATGGAAAACTGGTTAAGAAAATCTGCAGGTTTTTGAAAGATGGCATTTCATTAAAATTAAATTAAGCAACATAGCTGGAGAGAAGGGGGAGCATTCATTGTCTTGCAGTTGAAATAAAGGCAAATCATGGTGTGGATACTGATGAGCAGGGCTTTGGGAGCTGCACTGGAGCTGTGCAGATCTGTCTGCAGTCACCTGCTGCCCTGGGCCTCCACACAGGGCTTGCCTGGGGTCACAGTTGTCTTTTACCTTTACTTGAATCAGCCAAATCCATTACCTGCTCCTCAGGTGAGGATGTTCTACCAGTGAAAAACAGTTTTTTAAAGACTAATTTCAAAATAATAATAATAATAATTTTCTTTAATTAAGCTGTAACTTTGTGCTGAGGAACCTTAAGGTTGCTTATGTGATCTTAGTATATTCTATTGTAAGTATTATTTTTTGAAAACACCAGTTGCCTCACTCACTCAACAAGATGGACTTGCTGAGTCTCACAACAGTGAGAGAGAAGGCTGCTGTCAGATGTCAGTCGAACTTTACACTGAGTGATAAAGGTGAGATGGGAGATAAAGGATGGTTTCATGCTTGAAATGAGGTAATGCTCTGGAAAAAATTGGATTCTGGTCCTGCCTGTACTGTGAAGTTCCAATTTGTAAGTAATAGTGTCTTTTTTCCTCTTGTGTTCTGCAGGCTTATTCTAGCAGCTAATAGGGATGAATTTTACCACAGACCATCCAAATCAGCCGAGTTTTGGGACAGCAGCAATGAGATCCTTAGTGGTATGTATGTCTTGCTGTTTTTAGGGTCTTTACATAATTTATAAGTGAATCATGGCCTGTTTTTTTTGCATTATTAGGGTGGTGGTGTTGCCTTTCTAATAAGAAATTTTCCTCTTCCTTATACATCTAAGGAAAACATGTTGTAAGTTTGAAATGTTTTTTAATTTTAATGTATTTAATAACCTAACTCTTACTTATTCCATTAGGTCTGGATATGGAGGAGGGAAAAGAAGGAGGGACATGGCTGGGAATCAGTAAGAAAGGCAAGATGGCAGCCCTGACAAACTATATGCAGCCAAAGATTGATAAAAATGCAAAAGGAAGAGGTATGGAGGAGTTGAAATAAAAAACAAAAAAGGAAGTGGACAAACCAGCCCTCATGTTCCAGTAAAATAGTGATGATTACAATATTAATTTTCTTAACACAGTTTTATGGACAAATAGAATGTTTATGTGCTGTAAACAAAATTTTTGAACTGATGAGTTTGAGTACATATGTGAGGAACTTGACTTGAATAATGATTTCTTGATCAAGCAGGCATAAGTAAAACAAGATGTAGTGCCGAGAGCTGAAGTCACATACAAGCAATGCAGCAGCGCCATCTCCTCTGGAAAGTAATTCTAATTAACAGGCAGAAAAATTAGCCAAGCATTGAGCTAGTTTTAGATTACAGTAGACTTTTTAAAGTGTATATTCATATTCAAACAGCTTTGTCAGGGAATGCAACTTGGATTATGCTGGAGGTGGCCTAAAAGATTCTTCTTCCACACTGATAAATCAGAGGAGGAGAAATAATAGGAAAAACCCTCTTTCAAAGAGGATGCTCAAACCAGCACATCTGTGAGGTTTTTTTAAAGTAAAAATAGATCTGTTTGTAACTGTCATATGGTACTGGATTGGGAATATATTGCAGTGACAAAACATGTTATACAGAGAAACAAATGAACCATGCCATTTGTATTTCATTTTAGGGTCATATATCAGGGAAGTGAAGCAAGACAAGAAAAAATTTGTAAGGTGGGAAGAGAGGAAAGGTGCATCCAGTCCAGAATAGTTAGTAAATGTGAATTCTGAGAGTTTTTGGCCAAGAGCTTTTGACTGAGTTCTTCAGAGTAAAAGTCAAGCTCTTAATGTGAACATGATACAATGATGTAAGTCTTTTAAGGGTTGGTTCATTATTTGGGTTGATTTTATGGTTTGGGCTTTTCTTCCACTGTTACAGCCTGTTGGCAACAGGAATCCTTATCTTTCTGTTTATTTTACCAGGCCTGTCAGAACAGTGAGCACACACATACAAGTTGCTCTATGTACTTCTCTTTCTTAGGTGCTCTTGTAACAAACTTCTTGACTGCAGATCTGGACAGCTACTCTTACTTGAAGAAAGTTTCAGTAGAGGGACATCTTTACAATGGATTTAATTTATTAGCAGCTGACTTGAAGTAAGTCTATAAAACATCACAGTTCAAATATCAGAGGGAGAAAGATAATAACAGTGCTGTACATACAAGTCATAGCACCAAAGTGTAACAGTACAAAAGCCTGTCACAAACTAAAGTTAGAGCTCATGTTTTTTGCTAATTGGCATGCAAGGCCCTAATTTTATTGTAGTCTTCCTTTCCTTTGTTATTGTTTATCTTTCAAACACTGGAGGGCTATCTTGTATTCTAACCATTGCTTCCCACAAAACTTCTTTCAACTCCCTGATAGGCTGTAGCCAGTCTTTACCCTGCAGGCTCTGAGGCTTGTATTTTGAGAAAACAAAACCTCGGCTCATAATTTCTCAGACACCTTTTTTTCTTTGAGAGTTGGCATGCTGCAGCAGGATTAGAGCAGCTGAAAGCTTTCAAGCTATTATTCCTGTCCGAGTGTCTGTGTCATTAATCTTTCCTGAAACATTAGAAATCAGCACAAGACAAATAAGCATTAACTTAAAGTTTCTGTAGACAAGAAAGGACATTGGATACTTGATTATAATCAGTGTGGTTGGCACAGTCCTTTCCACTGCTTATGCATGTGTCCATGCACAAGTACATCTGCTACTTTTCCTTTGCATTCTGCCTGGTGGAGAATGGAAATCCAGGGCTAAGGCATCTCCAGGCCCCGTGTCAGTTCCCAGTTGGATGCACACTGCATGACTGGGAGCACATCTAAACTGCCAGGAGCACACTGCTGCTTTGGCACACTTGGTGCAGAAGCATTAATCTTATTAGACAACCTGATGGTGCAGGGCCTTCTTCCACTCAGCTTTTTTGCATGCTTCTGGGAATGCACTTAAAGCAGAAGGCCAGAGTGTTTACTGCTTTCAGTGGAAATCATTTCTAGCACCCTCTCACTAGCTGGCCTTGTATTTACATTTTTCACTTTTTGTATTAGACCACCTTCAGCTGATGGCTCAGACTTACCAGTCAGTTCTGTAGAAGATACCATGAGTGTATTTCTGCTTGGTGTGCCTGCTTAGAAATAAACATATAGGTTATGTTTCCAGAAATTCAATCCAGAAGATGGCCAGGCAGTTGGAGGGTTTGATGCTTTTTGGTCTTTTTACTCTCTACTTTATAAAGTTCATTGTCTCACTGAAGACTTCCCAAAATTTTTCAGTTGCCTAAATTAATTTTTACCATGGTCAGAGGATTTTACTTTTTGAGGTTTCTGCTGTATGTTGCTGCCTGGCTAGATTCCATAAATTGGAAGCTATCTTTTACTGAAAAGGCAACAGAAGAAATAGATGTTTGCAAGCAAACAGCAGATTCAAGGTGTGACCTAGCAAGCAGTAAGTTTGATTTTCTTCCTTTTAATGTAGGAAAAGAGAATAGTCATAATCGCTGCTAGTATGATGATATTAAAGTAGGTTTGATTGATTTTATTTAAAGCAATTATTCCTGTGTTGGGTTTGTTTGTTTATTCCTCCATGCTGTGCTGGTAGAGTATGCTCAATTGAATAGTCTTTCTGTGGTGATACAGGTCATAATTCCTTGTTGAGTATCACTCTGAAAGCTGTGTGTGGTGATTAACTTTCCATTTTGACATGTCCTTAGCCTTGGATACTCTGCTGAAATGAAATTCTTGGCAAGCTAATGATGCAGAGCAATTTCAATAATATTAGTAAACTTGTCATTTTAGGAAATGAGAATTACTCCAAAGAGAAATGTGGTATATGAACGGGAGCTACTTCTCTGTGTAAATAGAAAATGTTATTGTAGTTGATGCTATTTTGTTGGGCCACGTTACTGTTCAAAACAAAGACTGAGGACTGTCCTTAACATGTTCTTCCATTGTGTAACAAATAGTGATTGGCTCTGTTAGTGTGTGTGAAATGGAGGGGAAATTCAGATTTAAAGTGTAAATGAAGCACTGGTGGAAAGGGGTATACCTGGGCACATGATTCTGCTGAGTGTAAGCAGCATATTTAGAGAGATTTACAATGTTTGAATGTAAATCTTCAGGTACACATTTCAGAAAAAGAAATTTTATCTTCTCTCAGTATGGTTATGATGACAGTATGCTAGATGACAGGTGCAGTAATACAAGAAGAGGAGGTGGAAACAACTATACAGGTTGTAGAATCTCATTGTTTATTTCCACAGCTTGGCATGACTCTTACTTTTAACATGCATGAGTTTTGACACTTTTAGTGTAATAATCTATTTACTCTGTGGCATCTCTTTATGTCAATTTAAACACTAGTGATTTGTTGTTTTAAGAAAATTACTTAGTACTTTTATTTTTCTGATTTTTCAGTTTATCATCTTGGGTGTACCTGCTGAGTATGAGAGTCATGAATATTTATTCAGTTTTGCTAAACATACTTTTATGTTGAATTATAGCATGTGGCAAACTGTCTGTTTGGAATCTTGTGCAGCTGCAAAATTGGCTTCCAGGAAGGCAGTGTTGCCACTCCTCTCATTTTGACTGTCTGTAGGTCTGATTAGAAAGGAACAAGGTTATCAGAGTCTGGACTGGTCTCTAAGTAAAAACCTGCTCAAAGGTCATTTTAGCAGGTAAAAATAGCAGGTAAAAACCTGCTATTCAAAGGGGTTTTCCTTCTTTCTCCATTTGTGATAATACCTGAAGGCAGTGAGCTGCTTTTGTTGATGATGAGGACATCATTTCTGTCCTGGGGAAAACCTGTGTTTATGTCCAGCACATCTACTGCTGCACCTACTTAGGCTTTCATGGGTACCTCAAACTTGTGTCAGGGCTGTTGTGGCAGCATCTCACTTGTGTTCCTTACTGCCAAGTGTGTAATACAGACTGCCCCGAAGGACAAATTGGCAGCTTCTTGTCACCCACCCAGCAAGTGTAGAGTCTGTGACAGGCTGTCAGTTAGAACCCATATAGTTTATGTGCAGTAAGATCCCTGTGTAACAGGAGTGAATCACTTTCTCCATGATGAATAGACAAATTGTCCCTTACAAACAAGTCAGCTGGAGGGGATTGCAGAAAATTGCCTTTTGGGTGAGCTTGTCTGCTCTCCCCTGTCCCAGGCAGCTTTCAGTCCCTGCAGGTAATGTAGTAAACTGTACCATCACCTACAGGCTCTCATTCAGCATGGTTACCGTGACCTGGCTGGGTGGGAAGGATTTGATTGCTCTCCAGAGATTGGCTTTAGGTGCCCTTTCAAAGTGAGATAGGGTCAGAGTGCTGGTGTGAAAAGGACATGGATGGTCAAGTCCGTGGGATTGCTCTGTAAGCTCATTTCCTTTTCTTCTCATGCGCTGTCCTAATTCATCACCTTTTGCACAGTATACCTGTCTTGCTTCTTGCGGCTCCCTCATGAAAATGAGGTATTTCTGCATACATCTTTAGTCATTTCCAGTGGATGGATGGACAGTCCAATGTCAAAAGAAAGAAAAATGCTTCTGAAAAACTTTATTTTATCTCTTTCTCTGGTGTCAGCTTCTGCCTGGCCCAAAATATTAGGACAGCGCCAAAGAAATGTTTAGACACTGACAACATAATCAGAGTCTGTTTTAAGGCAGACTTTGTATGCTGTGAGTATCCAGGAGAATTCTTTTCACCATTTTATTTGATGGTAGGTGGTACATGTTTGGGCTTTATAGTTGGTGGTTTGGCGTTTGCTTGGTTTTTTTTTAGCTTCAGAACAGAGAGAGTTATCTGATTAGCTCATGCACATTGCAGAAAAGAAAACCTGAACCATACTACTTATTGGTAACTACTGTACAGCATTTCAATGTTGTATAGCATTTCAGTGTTGATGCAAGTTTCATCTTTTGTCCTTGCACAAAAAGTACATGCGCAGATTATTCATAAAACAGTCCAATGTCCTTGTCTGTAGCAGAGTAGAGCTCAGTGCCCAGGGGAGTGATCACCTGGTGATAACCACTCTCTGTGCAGCTTTACTGCCTCACTACTTTTTTCCTTTTTCTTTCATTCTGAGTTTTTGTTGGACATGACTTGGAGCCACCTTGAAGTTGAAGCAGGGCAGGAGTGCAGAAGGATATTGCTTATGTTTCATCAGCATTAAGAAGTGATTGTGGCAAATCACTTCTGTAAGGCTTTCATGTTGCTGTGAAGCTTCTATTACTACTGAGATGTGTGCTGCTAGAATATTTCCTAGAGCATTTATTATTGCTTACATTTTTTGACAGAATGATGTATCTAAGAGCATAATTTTAGTTTGTTTCTGCTGTCGGCTTTGGCTGGGATTTAAAAATATTGTCTGTTGGGTCCTATTGTCATCACTTTAATTATGCCTTTATTACTTCTGCAGTGAAATTGGTATCTATACTTGTAAGGCTGGGGGGAAAGAGAATCTTGAGTATGGGCCAGGGTTTTGAGGCTGTTGCTGTGATCAAGCTTACAGTGATTTTTTTTTCATCTTGGCTTCTGCTTTGATGTTCAGTACTGAGTACCTGTAAACAGTAGGAAGGGAATAGGCAGAGCCAAATGATAAAAGAAAGAGTAGCTGACTGGCACACTGAACTAAATTTTGAAAGTATCCCCATTTCAGAAGTCTCTTGGGTGGCTTTAGTCTTCCTTTGACAGAAGGCAGCAGCAGTGCTGCAGTGAAGGTAAGTGAAAACACTCATCTGGGGGAGTGTGCATGCCATAAAATACGGATATCCTGAATTAATGACCCTGCAGTTTGTATGTATTCCCTGTCTTCTTGATAAACTCCAGGGGATCTTGTTACTTAATTTGTCAGTGACAGAAATCTTGGAAGAGATGCTAGAGGATTATATCCTTTCATGTGAAAAGCCGTTCTAAAGGAAGTCAGTAGTGCCAGCTTACTCACCATGCAGTCTCATCTGTGACAGGCCTTGTCTTACAGCTGTGTTCCAGGGCTTCCTTGGGCCATTTGTCCACCTTTCTTGTCTTGTGAGACTTCAGATTATAACAATTGCTCTGATCTTTTCTCTTCACAGACCTTCTACAGCAGGTATTTGAAAAGAGAGTAGTTAATGCATCAATACAATAGTTCATGTGATTTCTGATGTCTTAACTAAAGAAACCTAAGATGGGCTGTTGTCTGTGAAGAGTTCAGGTGGTCAGCATAAATAATTTGAACAAGGATCTTAAGGATGAGAAGAAAAGTTAAGGAAAATAAATGTATTTTAAGCCACTACAGGAAAGTTCAGAAAAATTACACATTTCTTTTAACAGTCAATAAATTGCAAATTGAGTAACTGAGGTCTTCTTATTTGACATTTAACAACAAAAATAGAGTACACAATATGCTTGCTGTCTTCTGCCTGTGCTGAAAAACTTGATAATCTTTCTATGTGGTATCAGAAAGCTCTTATGGCTTTGGGAGGAGGAAGAGTAGTGCACAGAAAAAGGCACTTCTATTTTTGCTTTATGTGGGCTTTTTTTGTATTCCTCTTCTTGACTCCTCTGACTTCTATAATTAATAAGTTAATATTTCCTTCTTCATTTGGCTGTCTTGCAAAGGACACTGTAGAATGTCTTTCATAATAGCTTTTCAAGAAGAATATAAACAGCTAAATCAAGACTGTTTTGCTTGTTATTAAGGTTTGAGTAGCGGATGCTAAGTTATGCAGAGCAATTTAAGTTCCAGTACATCATTAATGAGATTGCATTCTATATACTCTGATTTGCATCAGCACAGAGATACTCCTTTTAATCTTAGGAAACAAATGAAGAGTTGAAAATGGCTACTCTTCTGTCTTATGCTTTATGCTACTTAATCCAAATTCAGTCTTAACTGAAAGTTTTGTGTTTGGGTTTTTTGTTTGTTTGTTTGTGGTTTTTTGGTTTGTTTTTTTTTTCAATTTGGAAACTCTATCTGCTGTCTAAGGAGCTGGAGCTTGGGAGACAAATTAAAAACCGAACTACGGTCAGAATGTGTTTGTTGTTAACTGTGAGCAAGTAAATCACTAGGGGGAAATACAGAATTAGATCTCATTGCCGTATTCTGGCAAATTAAAAAAAAAAAAAGCCAAACCTCACCAACTGGAAGTGATCTGAGCAGTCATTATTCCATGAGTGAGGGATGTTGAGAGAGAGCCATCTAATGGCAACCCATTTCCCACAGGACACACAAGGCTTATTGATGACTTTCTTTCTATTAATTACCATTATCAGTTGGTTTGGTGTTTGTGTTGTCAGTGTCAGTGTGACTGTGTAGGTCCTTGCTGTTTGGATATGCTGATGCCATCTCTGTCAAATAACAGTTGTTTGCAATGTTGGAAGCTGTCTCTGAACCTTGTGCAAACCCTCCCTGTACTCTGTGCACAAGAGAGAGCGAGGGCTGCAGCCAGTGCCTACAATTAGAGAGAGATTTGGTGACTAGTGATCTGAAAACAGCCAAGAAATGCACAAAGGACCCAACTATGCCCTGCAGCATTGCTGGAAATGGGCCTAACATGCACTTCTGCCATCTAAAGTGGCCCACAGCAGTCAGTGGCGTGGAATGTAGGAGGGATTCAAAAGAAGTGATGGGGAAAAGGGTACTTGCTGTGATGGACAGTTCCTTTGTTTTCACATGCCCCCTTCTCCCAAGAAATTAAATCTCCAGTTAATCAAAGCCAGGTTTTTGTCATTAAGCCTGGCTACTTCCATGCAGAAGTTACTGAGGTTTTACTGAAATTTATTGCAGTTATGTTTAAAAATTATAATGGTACTTCCTGATAACGCTGCTGTGTTTTGAGAGGAGGAAAGGAATAAAACACATCAGTGTCTGGTATCATAGGAGTAACAGTGGGAGAAGCATCTTAATGTGCTCAAAGATTGCATGAAATTAAAGCATAATCAAATATAGAAGCTGATGGCTTTTCAAGGAGAAATTTGTATTTGTATTTTTCAGTACCACCAAAGGAGATGTAATTTGCTACTATGGAAACAGAGGAGAACCAGAACCTGTTTTCCTAAATGCTGGTAGGTTTTCTTCAGAAAGGTCTGAATATTTCTTTTTCTTACGTAGCTGTGTATTGTTCTAGTAATTTAGCTACTTAAGCATTGTCTTCACTGACTTTTTTTTTACGTTCTTTAAAAGAAAATATTACTAAATGTCCTTGAATTCATATAAGTTTTTGTTAATAACTTTCAGTAAAGAATCAATAGTTCATTAAAAGTTTCTGTGCATGTCAGTGTACCCACCTGCAGTGCAATTAGTGGAATACTGCTTAGGTAACTATGGCAGAAGGATAGAAGTCTGTCTTGAGAAATGGAATTTTCAAAGGGTCTGACCCTAACTCCCCTTACCCAGCAGTTTGAAGGTCACAGTATGACTATGCCCCCCAGGGACAGAGTTGGCTTTAAAAAAAAGTAAAATCTATCTTATCAGGTGGATTGATTTAAAAATATTTCAAATCTTGTTCTTTGCTACCTAGCTACAGAGAACAGTGCTCCAGAAGTCATCATCAAAAAGGCAGTTTAAATGGAACCAGGACACATGGAAGGCTCTGAACAGTGTAGCTACTTGGTAACAATTGATGGCAGAGCCTTACTTTGCCAGCTTAGGTTAATGGTCAAATGTGGCTGCCTGTTATTGTAGCAGTTACAGCATAAATTCTTGGAAACAACTGTTAGATTTTGTACAGCTGCGAACATAAAACAGGTTTTAATACAGACTTTTTTTTTAAATTTAAAATCTGGCCATGTTGTAATGAGAAACTGAGTCACAAATTCTAGGTGTCTGCAGACTGTACTAAAGATGGTTCTGGTCTCTGTGCTTAGAGAACAGGCTCCTGTGTACGTGGCTGCCTTTAGGAGGAGATGATGTTTGGTAATCTCTTTTGTCTGGCTTGTGGTGAGAGGGTGCCTCTAAAGAGAAAGGTCTTTCTTGTCATCCAGTGTTGCTTTGAAGTGTTTTTCAAGAGTAAAATCAGAGGGAAAGATAACTTATTATCATTATCACTACACTGGACAAAACCAGATTGCAGAAATTATAAAATTCTGTTGTGCCTCCATGGTTTAGCAAACCAGAAATTTAAACTAACTGCTGTAGACATGAATTAGAGTACAACTAAAACCAAGTACTGAGCATTAGCATGAGGGGAGTGCTTAAGCACAGCCCAGCTATAAGATGGGAGCCTGCTGTATTCTCCTGTTCAGTAATGGGGCTTGTGTGTTTATGGCACACCTGCAGGTAAAGGTTAGCTGGGGAGTCACTTAGACTTTATTACATTTTTTAAATCTGTAATGACAACTGAAATCATCAGAATGCACTTTCCAATTAAATTAGGCTTTTTTGTGTGTGTAGGAATATATGGATTGAGTAATTCTTTGTTGGACACACCATGGAAGAAACTTCAGTATGGGAAGCAGCTTTTCACAGAAGTGGTCAAGAGAAGTCAAGACCTTACCAAAGAAGACTTGGTGAAGGAGCTTCTTACAGTGATGAATAATCAAGAGCCGTAAGAACATGATAGCTGGAATTTACTCAAATACAATATAACCCATTTTAAAAAATGCATATAGAAACTGTTTTGAAAGAAAAAAAGCACTTTACCTTCGTATTAATTGAAAGTAGCGTTCTCACAGAGCCTGACTTTCAACAGTATTGATTTTTAAGCAGGAGACACAATTAAGGCTACTGCAGTCTTAGACCTCATCAGCTGTGCACTGATTTCTCTGTGTCCTTTTTTTTTTTTAAAGATTGCACTTCTCTTAGTAAGGGCAATGAGTGCATGACTAGGGATGTGCAAGCTGCTTGCTGTCAGCGTTTTGAAGGCTCACATAGGTTTGGTTACTGCACTTAAAGAAAGCTTATTTACATAGATTATAAAATAATTTGAATGGGAAGGGACCTTAAAGATCTTCTGGTGCCAACCTCTGTCATGGACAGGGACACTGTCCACTAGCCCAGGTTGCTCAGAGACCCATCCAACCTGGCCTTGAACACTTCCTGGGATGGGGCACCCACAGC
This sequence comes from Leptocoma aspasia, assembly GCA_013399835.1. Classification (NCBI taxonomy): domain Eukaryota; kingdom Metazoa; phylum Chordata; class Aves; order Passeriformes; family Nectariniidae; genus Leptocoma; species Leptocoma aspasia. The sequence goes on along the minus strand of VXAX01006353.1, from coordinate 167,090 downwards.
TTCTCTGGCTAGCCTGTGCCAGGGCCTCAGCACCCTTACAGGTGATGAGGAGCTTTCTGTTAGTAGGTTCTACTGTTCTGTATTGCTGCTCAGAGTGTAGGCAGAGGGTGGAGAAGCAACAGTTCAAGGTACAACCAACTGCCTTCCTCAAAAGTGCAGTTGTTCAGGCTAAGTGGGGGAAGGAGATAAGGAAGTGTTTGTACAATTCAGTCAAGGAAATTTCAGTCAAGGTAGTCCCCAAGAGGTGAGTTTGAGTTGTAAGGAAGGCTCCTGCACTCACACCTGGTTGCACAGTGAACCTGAGCCCATCAGCTGCATGTTCTGAAGGAAAGGAAGTTGATACCACTCCAGACATGGAGTAGGGTACAGGAGGTGCTGTGGTCTAAATTCATATCATTGCTCACCATCTGGTAACTTTCATGTTTACCTTGACTTCTATCTGTCTGGGAAGTGATTAGAGTTGAAGCAAAGCTGTTTCTGGTATATAGATGCAATTTCCCAAACTTAACAGGAAATTTTAATGCCAGCATTCATCAATGTGGCATTTTTCAGTGGTTTAAAATAAAGTTTTATATAAGAACTCACACATCTGAGCAATGAGTAGTAACTGGGGAGTCTGCTAAGCTGTATTAATAGCTTTTTTCATCTATCACAGCAAGTGATTTTTTAAAAAATAGTTACACTTTATACTTTTTACTAGTAAAAAGACAAAGGTATAAGATACAATATAGTCAAATGATTTTCCCTTAATGTTCAGTAATTCCATTTGATCTCATCTGAAACCATCTGACTATAAAAGGGAAATATTTACTTACAAAAAGCAATATTTAAAACTAAGCCTGTAATCTTTCCAAATCACACTTCAAGATGAAATGATCTTTTCATAATAAATATGAACATGTGGATATGCACTAGCTTTGAACTTTCTTAAAATATCCTGTTTCATATTACTTTGTGATCTCTTTATGTGTGCATATTACAGGAATTCAGTGGGTACAGCGGTTGGTTTAATCACAAAATTCTATTCTTTCCTGATGGGTTTTTGTCCCTTACCCCCTCTCTTCTGCTTCAGCCCTGCCTTTGACTGTGATCTCAGGGATGCCCTGGAACTCCTTCCAGATCAAGAGGGATGAATGTGTTAATATTGGATAAATGTTGTTTTAACTACTTTCCTCCTTTTTTCAGTCAATTACCAGACCCTGCAATTGAAGACCAAGGGAAGGACTATATCCGTCCCATATTGAACAAGTATGCAGCTTTATGTGTTCGTTGCCCAGATTATGGAACAAGGTAAAAAAATTCATAGCCAGAAACAGATGTGTACTGGATCAAAGCATATCTCAAATCAAAATTGTGCTATTGTAACTTTAAATTCTATAGTGACTGCTTTAATTTTTTTTTCAGATATTAATCTGGTATAATTCAGTAATGTATTTCCTTGGTCAGTATTTGAGTGTCTGGGATTTGCTGCTGAAGAGCATTTGAAGCTCACACTGTGGTTCATCTTTGATAGAGAGCACGGCACAGCTTTAACTTGTCCCAGACAAGATAATACAGTTCTCTTGCTTCCCCAGTGTAATAGTAGATCTGAGCACATCTAACTTTGATCTTACCAGAGATACTGGAGAACACGTTTCTCCTCCACAAGCAGGAATCGTGTCATCTACATTGCTAAATCAGAGTTTTCTTAGACATTGCATCATAAATACATTAAGAACGCATTACTCTTGTTCAGAAGAACCTATATTTCCACTTCTCCCCTAACTGATGCTGCTGGTTTTACTGAGATATTCTCACTCTCTGTTCTGATTGTTCCACCAAAGCTGCAAGGAGACTAGAATAATGCAGTGCCAATCTTTATTTAATCTTCAATGGGACAAAATTGCTGGTGAACCTGTTGCTGTTGGTAGGGAGTTGCTACTCTATAAGTCTGCCAATAATTTTGTCAGATTGGTCTGTGGCATGGTCAGCCATAGTAAATACAGCCATCTGTAGAGATGGGAGTTGATAAGCAGAGAGTGCTCACTGCTGTAGGCATTTTATTTGGTATTCTGAGAGAGATACTCAGTATTTACAGTGGTTTATTTAAATGTGTTAAAAAAACATTTTAGAGATAGGATAACGAAGACTTACCATGGTAACAAAGCACCTTCCTCCCCTTGCTTCACAGACTGGAGTTCAGCATTTCAAAGAAAACAGGGATAACTTGGTAGAAATACAGACCTTCTACTGGTGAATTAGCACACATTTCAAGTCTCCCTACTGCTATAATTGTATGCTCACACTTTCCCTTAGCAACAGGGCTTAGCGAATAGAGGTTGTTAACTGGGCCTCACTTTCTTATGAGGGAATTGTTTTTTTATATGAGTCAACAACTGTAAAGTGACTTGGGAAAGGCCGCCAGATCAGGATGGTGGAAAATTCCTACTGTCAGTCATCCCTGTGTGGAAGGGTACTGCAGTGTCCCTAGAGAAATGACAGCTCAGCCAGGGCAAAGGGGAATAGTTGCACAACTGGCCTCTGCTTTTCATGAAAACAAATTTCCTCTTTGGAAGGTTCCTAGAGAGACACCTTTATCTGTGATCATATATCAATGTCCTGTGATAATAATTAACATGTACAATTGATTTGAAAGAAATGAATGAACAGAGTGCTATTGCTATCAATAATCCTTATGGGTGCATATAGGGTGTGAAGAAAAACTTAATTTTATGCTACTTCTTTCTGAATGGAGCACTTTGCACTAAGTTTAAGCTTTTACCATACTGTCTGCCATGAGCAGGTTTGTGTGTCAGCTGCTGCAGGGAATCAAAGCAGCGGAGTGACAGAACAACAGACTGAAAATGCCCATTTGGACTTGTCAGGATGATTTCTGCCCTGCTTGTGTTTTGATGATGTGCTCAGGGAAAAAAAAAAAAAAAAGGGTTAAAACATTTTGGGGTGAGGGCTGGCAGCCTGGAAGTTTGTGTAGTGGAGCCCAGGTGTAACCTTGTGCCCTTGCTCTGTTGCAGGACGAACACAGTGGTGCTCATCGATTCCGAGGGATGCGTTACTTTCACCGAGCGCAACATGATCAATGCTGATGTCAACCAGTGGAAAACAAGCACCTATGAATTCAAACTGCACAGTTAACAACTTTCCACATGAATGGTTTGTAATAAAAGCAATGAGACAACAAGCCATTAAGCTCTAGTAAATGTTTTGTGCCGGCCTCCACAAGCTAAAAATAGCAAGGAAAGCAAAAGTTTAAATAAACTGGTAGCATACCCTATCAAGCTCACAAATGCTTTGGAGAAAACCAGATGAAGATGCTGTTTTTACATGAAGTAGCGACTTATAATCAGAAATATTTTATTTAGTACCACTGTGCTTTCAGGGCAAGGCCATCTTTGTCCAAGACAAAGTTTTTTTGTGGGTGTGATTTTTTTAAAGATGTTATAAGTAGACTTAAACTTGTTTTTGGTTCTGATGGTGGGGAAATATTTGCTGCTTTTATTGTTCTATATGAAGGTTTTACTGAACTTTGCTTTACCTTCAACATATGCTGTTAAGATTGTACAGCTGATGCCAATGTGCATTAAATGAATGTACATTATCCTGGTAGTGTTAAGTGCTTTAGTCTCATTTAAGCTTTTCAGTGCCATGGTGCAGTGTTCTGCCTGGGGAGGGCAGAGAGGGGGGATTCTTTACATTTGTTTTTCTGTAGATAGTACAGCAATAGATCTTATTTCTAAAACTTGATCTGAGAATCAAGGTAGGGAATTCAGTTCAGTCTCTGTTTACTTCTACTGAAAGAACCATGGGAGCTTGCGTGTCTTTGACCTGAATAAAACTTTGTGCTGTGACATCCTGTTTCCTGATAGTCTAATTAGCAATATTATTTTTGTTATTTTCTTCCCCAGCAAGCAGGTAAGGAATAGGTACCTGTTTGCAAAGAGAAGCTGAAGATGAGGTTTTCATGTATCAGCTGTTTTGTACATATAAAATTTTGGATTCATTTCTTTATTGGTAGAATGTGTTACAGCCTGGAGTGTCTGCTCATGGATTTTTAGTAAAAATAGCTGGGTGTTGTAAGGTGACACTTTTGCAGTCTTATATTGCTGGAAAAGTTGAGTATTAAGAGGTACTTCCTATGTTCTAACACCTGTGAATTAAAAAGCTATTTAAATGCATGATTTTTTCAATTATTCAGTGCCAGTGTAGGTAATGGAAGATTCTAGCTAATATCAGGGTATTTGAAAGCCCTAAGCTATTTTTGTTTCTATCAGTATTCTGTTTTGACTTATTTTGAATACTGAATATAAGGTTAGCAATGGATCACCACTCGTTTTTTTTCCTTTAGGTATGCTGACTGTATTTTCACAAGTTCTGATTTTAATTAATTATTGCAAAGTAGCCAGATTTTTGATACTCTTTGGAAGATGTGCAGCTGTGTTTCTGTACTGAAGCTGGTGTGTTTGGGCATTCTTTTGTGTGTGTGTGTGTAATGGAGGCAGCAGTAAATGAGATTTTCCATTGAGGTGAAGTACTGTGAAAGGGTATTCCCAGATTTGTAATTGTCAGGAGATGCTAAAGCAGCATTTAGTCAAATCTCTTCTTTATATTTGCATATTTAAATAGCTTCTAGATACCAGGACTGCTTACATGACTAGTCACAGGTTGTGGATTCAGTTCTATCTAAATGACTTTTTGGCCACCTTGATTGCAAGACAATCAACAATCATGTTGGATTGTACATGGTTTAGAACTCAAAGCCTTCCAGACTGTCCTCTGAGCTGCAGGAAATGGTCAGCCCTTTTTAATTTTTTGATGACTTCTTAAATCCTATATTTGTATGGATAAAAATGTTAACTGTTAATTTTAGATGCAAAAAAGTAGTTAAAGCTGTCTTAAATTTGAGTTTGACACATGCATACCTAGAAACAAAGCCTTGCCTCAATAGCTTGCTCTGAGAGTTTGCATAGCAAACTATTTTATATGCACTTACAAATAATGGATATTTAAACATGACATTCTCTTTGAAGACATCATAAAGGCAAGCAAAATACTTGTGTGCAGTATCATGCTAAAAGCATTTATCAACTTTGGTTTTTATAGCAGTCCTGTAATAATGAAAATTTATTCTTAGTTTTTACATATAGGCAAAGAAAGGCGAGTCAGACCTTAGATGTAAATATGGATTATAATCGTGTAGTTTGATATGCTTGAATCAAAATTCTAAATCTGGGATTTGCTTTTTCTGACAATTAAAATAAACAGGAAAGAGCGCAAACCTTGGATGTTGCTTTTCATCACATCAGATTAGCTAATAAAATGAGGTTTTTTAACTACTTTGGAAGCTTGTGAGAGTTTTGTCATTGCCTTCAGTGGAAACAGGATCAGGATGCTGTGCAGATACCAGCAATGTTCATAGAAGTGATAAGGTATTTGTGAAGTGCATGATCTAATCTGTGCAAATTAGAGTTGCAATGAGTCCACTGGAAAAAGGATACTGTACCTACAGTTAATAAAGAAAGTGTTTTATTTTTATAGAAGTATTTTATAAAAGTATTTTATTTATTATTATAAAAGGGAATTTTAAATACCAGTTTTAAAGGATATAAAGGAAAAAAGTGTATATAGGAAACTATTGCATGGCATTTTACTAAGTTTGCTTATACATATCATCTCTTCAAAGTCATACATTTGCAAGAGATTTTTCTTTCATGATTTTTTTCTATTGGAATGGTAGTGGAAGAAATTTTAAAACATGTAAAACCTCAGTTATGTTTTTTTGCTTAAAATTGTGTCATAATTGTTGTTTACATGTGTGTTCAAAACTAGAATCAGAATAAAGTCAAGCTGGTGACCAGTCTTTGTTGACATTAGTAGATTGTGCATTTTTGCACATGTTTTTATTTATTTGCCTGTAACTTGGTGTGATACAATGAAGTGAAATCTTTAATGCCATATTAACAATGAAGGAGCTGTAATTTAAGTTCTAGTTCTGGTACTTAATTCCATTTTAAGAGTGCTGTATTTTTTCTGGGGTTTTTATGTTGCGTTGTGGGTGTTTCCTAATTCTTTGCTATTGCATGGTTGTTTTATATAGGTAAGAAATCGGAAAATATTTGAAAGGTAGGAAAGAAAAAAATCAATGCTTCCTTAGGGAAAAGTGGAGCCTCACAAAATGCTACTGGAGGATGGAAATCCAGGTTCACTGTGGAAAAAGTCTGGATCCTTGGCAGACCTGAGACTCTTCTGTTATACTGAGTAGAGCCTGCATTAATGTTCTGCTGTACTGGCCCCTGCAGTGGAGGTGGAATTGTCTCATGTCCCTTGTAGTAGCATAATAAAACACACCTGAACAGAGCAAAGGAGGAGTTGGGCCTTTGGAGGTCCTCACTGTGTTCAAAGCTTAATTGATATTTGTTGTTACAAATTAAATACACCAAACTAAATAATTAAGGTAAAATATTGATAAGACTTGGAACACTGTTTTTGTAATATCGTAAGGAAATAAGTAATTTTGAAATGAATCTATGACATACTAAGCAGTAATAAGGCAATAATTAAAGTATCTCACATTTCAGTTTTATCCTGTAGAACTTAATGCACATTTATGGCTTAGCAAGCATCCCTATTTATATGGAATATTAGCTAGTAGGAGTTAGTTTTATTTCATTCAGATTGATGTAACAGGACATGGCTGATGTTCTTCATCTGATTCATTTTCTGCAGAGAAGTCTTGTTGATAGCTTCTGAGGATCTAGGAAATAGTCTTGACTTGGTGAAAATAGAATCAGTACTGCAATCAGCTGGAGAGGCATGAACTGTGAGAATTACAAAACCCATCAGTGTGACTCATGCTGGGAAATGTAGGTTAAGGTGAACAGAGTGAAGAAATGCTGAATATATTTCATATATATATATAAATTATCTCTGTAACATTATGTATCAAGAACTTAGACGCTGAATGAAAAAAACAGTATCATGCTGACATGCTCAAATTTACCATATCTTTTAAAAAAGAAGACATAAGCACTGAACTTAGAATCACAGATGTGGGAGAAATAATAAATATAATATTAAGCAGGATATCCAAAAATGCATAAGTCATACACAACGTGAATGAGGAAAAAAAGCAGTATCTCTGCTGATGTGCAATAAATTTTTGTGTCTTTGTACTAGAAAGATAAATGGAGAAAAAAAAATGAAAGCTAAATGCAGATCAGAAGATGGAGAAAGGAAGGGGAAAACAGAGAACACACAATGATGTTCTGGTTTGTGATCCTGTTCTTTTTGAGCCCTCTGAGAATGACAGTGCCTACTGAGACACTCTGGTGCCTTTGAACTTCCCTCTGGTGATGCAGGACGTTTTCCATGGGTGTCTCACCTGACACATGGAGCCAGCCTTGGTCAGTAACCTGCCAGACTGGGTAAACACATTGTTTGCTTCTGTTCATGGAGAAAACCACGTTACTTTTCAGATGTTAATTAACATATATTAAATAATAAACTGGAAAATATGTGGGGCCAGTAGTGTCTCTTCTTGTGGTGCAACATTATAATTAGTATTCAATGATTGAGGTTTTTGCCTCTGTTAAAGGAATGTACTCTTCCAAGAAAAAGGTAAATGAGAAATCTAGGGAGTTTTTTTCTTTCCCTATACTATCTCTGCTGTCAATAGCTACTCTCTGTGAAGCCACATCTTAGTCATATGCGTTATCTATCTCCTGTTCCTCATGTCTCACTGGAATGACTGCCATTTAGAGAGGATTTAACTGTCCTCCCAATTACAGATGGGTCTGCATTATCACCCTGGTTTGATTAGTGCCCTTACATGGTTTTCCTGGTTGTCCCTGGTCACTGTGCCTTGGCTCACATTTCAGGGCAGCCTCAAGTCCCAGGGTCTAGGCTGGTTTCAGATGGAACAGAACAGGTAAGTGTGCTTGAGGAATGCACCAAGTGTTCTCCAACAGGTGGTGGGTTTAACCTGAGCAAAATTGTCTGAAACGCAGCTCACATGAAGATTTAAATTCTCTGCACCAATTGTTTTGCTGCATAAATCTTCATATGTTAGCTTGTTGTACTTCTAGATGTAGTATGTATAAATGTGTTGTATCACTGTCTTTGCAATATGGCAGTTGCAAATTTTTTCTCTTTTCTTTAGCAATATATTGTGCCAGTCAAGTCTGAGTTCTCTCTTGTTGTAATGTGCATGAGTTTAGACTGGCAAAACAATCCCGGGATGGCAGTTGCATAAAAAACAACCCTAGTAGCACAACTGTGCTTTCAGAACTGTAATTTATTTGGCCTCTGGCGGGGAAAACAAAGGCACTGACATTTATGGTTTTGCTCATATAAGTGCAACTACACCTGGATTTTTGACAGCCAAAGATTACGCTCCTGATTCATGACTGTGTGCTGCCAGCAGTACAGAGAGGCGTCCAGGCTAAGGGATTGCAGCAGCAGCTTCTTAGCTGTAGTTCACACCAAATGTGTACAACCAAGTGTGCTTTGTTATCACAGCTTTGAGTTACAAACATCATGGTGTATAATGGCTCACAAGAAAAATAACCATGCAACAGCAGCTGGGGAGAAGCCAGCATGTCTGAAGTAGTTGTCAGTGCAATACTACCACAGCTCTGTGAAGTGACCAAGATTGACTTGCAGGGGTGGTTTAACTGGTGGAGATGCACAATGTGCAAACAGCCACAAGGCTGAGTCAGAGGATTTTTTTTTTATTTTAAGTTTATAAAGAGCAGATAAATACTGCCTATTTCAGAACAGTGTTCTGAACTATTTGGATGACAGGACCTATAGAAAGCAAAGTTTGAAGACTACTATTCTGTCCCAGATAGATATTATTTCTTTTTCTCTAATACTCCCCCTAGATAAATAGAGTGTATTTAGGAATGCAGGATCTTCAGCTATAGGAAAAGGTTTGTTCTATATATGAAGAATAAGTAAGGGAAGCCTCAGTCACTGTAGGATAGCACCAGGTACAACTGGCAACTGAACAGAATGTTCCTTCTGAATGGCTTGTGCACCTCAGTTTCTAATGTGCACGTCACTTGATTTTGGCCTTATTTTTTCTTGTTTTACTTTCCAGATTTCTATGTAAAGCTGTTACTTTTTATTTGACCTCTTAGACATCATACCCCACTTTAAGCAATATTGTCTTTAGAAAAATATCTGCATTTTTAAGAAAATTCTGCCAGCAGTCTGAAATTTGGGAGAGCCATTTGGCTGAAGTATTTCCAACAGGAAAATCAGAAGTCATATGTGATTCTGTAGACAACACAATTTAGATTATGTTGAATCTGTGAATGGCAAGAGCCAAGATTATTAATTCTGTGGTATCCTTGAGCCAAAGAATCTGTCTATTTGATTATTTTTTGTAGCAATCAACCACCTCTTTTGACATCCAAGAACTGATCTGACATTGCTCATGGGGTCCTTTTGACATCTTTCCATGGCTGTGATGTCTGACAGAGATTAGATTGAGATCAGATTGCAGCAAAAAGTGAAAGACAAAGACATGTAATGCAAGCAAATACCAGTTTGCCAATGCCCAAAAAAATGCCAAAAGCTGCAGTGCAACTTATTTTACTGAAATAAAAGTAATGCAGACTGAGCAAAACTTGTCTTGCAGCAGCATTTGCTGTTGGAACAGCACAGTATGTGCTGCAGTTACTGACATAGGAAGAATATGAAAAAGCCACTGGCTCCACCTAATTTTCGTTCTGATTAATGCAGCCTGTTAACTTTATTGGGAACCTCATAGTTTTGTCTTCATAGGCTTGATGGCTCTATTTTGTGTTGAAAGCAGTAGTTTCTGCCCAGCCTTTGATATCTTGCATGTGAAAATCTTGTCATTAGGGACTGGTTTTTTGTTGATAATGACACTTCATGGTATTATAGTTAATCCTGATTGCACCATGCAGGTGGACCTGTACACTTCTAATTCAAAAGCTGAAGATTTTTGTGCATGTTTGACAAGTCTTCCATCAGAAGTCCATGTGATGAAAATTTTCAGGTGAATTTTGCACCTTATTAGAGCAGTGAGATCAGATCAGGTTTAATTCTTCAGGGGTCACATCAAACATTTGGTTTAAAAATTTAACCACAATTTGAGCATTTTTTCAATGAAAACATTGTTTTGTTAATGGATTATTATCCTTTTGTTTATAAAAAGTTAGAAGTCTATTTCCCTATAGTGTGTCTCAAAGAATCAGCTGTTGCACCATTAGTTTAAGACATAGTATTACGATTCCCTGAAAACAGATGCACAATGAAAAAACTAAAACTGGTTATTTTTTCATTTTTTAAGCACTTCAACTTAAAAAATGGAAAAATGATTCTCCATTTGATTCTCCAGCTCTATGCAAAAATCTGTGTGTGCCTCATCTGATCCTAACTGAAGCACAGCTGTTCATGTACATATAAAAAATTTAACCTGTTTTCTGAAGTATGCGATCTTCTTGCAGCAGTAGTTCGTTTATACAGTCACATAAATAGGATGCCAGTGAGTCACAATACTTGTATTTTGATAGGTCCTTTGAGAGGGACAATCTTCTGTCCCAGTGTTAGCAATTTGAGGTGACCTGGCACAGCAAATGCCAGCATTGCCTCAAGGTGTTTACTTAATTGTGAGATCTTTTCCCTCAGCTTTGACAGTTCAAGTGTGATGTGAGTGGCTGGTTTGCAAACTGTGGGTGTTTATTAAATGCACATTCTGAAGTGTTTTGTTTTAGCATTAATAAAAGCAGTCAAAATTTAAAGATCACTGAAATAATGGCTTCAGTGTAGAAGCCTGTTATGAGGAATTAAAAATTAGAAACTGCTTTTAGTGGAAACTGCGTTCAGTTTTTGAGGGCAGCTTGCAATGATTTAAAGCAGTTTTGGTAACCTGATCTTTATGTGTTGACACGGTACCGTGACATTATGTCAAAATTATCACCCTATCATTAGATGTGTTGGTGCAGTGAGACAAACACAAAGATGAAAGACCTAACAGCAGTCTTCTGAATCAGTTATACAAGTTTTATTAAAATATTAGTTATCTTTCATAGCAGTATTTAGGGACCTCGAAGACATGAGATCAATGAAATACTAGAAAAAGATACTCATGTCCTGAAGTTACACATGAAACAAACACAAACATACTGTCGGTGACAGAACCAGGATGCGTTATCACAATATTTTGTGTCTGCTGTTGATTTCAAACCAGTGAAGGACAAAAGAAGTAACCCTATAAATAAGTCTATAAATAAAAGCTCTATATTGCTCGCAAATTATAAAATAATAGACCAAATGAGGACAGCAAATGTTCATTAACACTTTAGAAGTAATTTTACATAAATTATGTAAGACATTTTCAATAACTATTTAGTAATCCTGTCTAAACACTGCAGTCAAATTTGGAACTTGTTCTGTGAACTGCTTGGTACATAGAGCAGCAGAAATGGCCCTACTTTGATTTACCTAAAAAGGATAAATCTGTCGTGCAGTAATGCTGTCGTTTTGCTGCTTAAAAATCCAAAACAGAAAAAATTTTGCAGGGAAAAAATTTTGCAGGACAGCTTTACTGCCGCTGGTCCGTAGAGGGGGAAAAGGCCCGAGCGGTGCCCGGGCCACACAAAGGATCCGCCCGCCCCGCCATGGCCCGGGCTCGTGAGGGCGGGTGTCTCTCGCGTTTCTATTGGCCGAGCGGTGTAACAGGCACGGGAACGGACCAATGGCAGCCGGGATTTCAAATCGGTGACCGCGGACGCTGCGGACGCCATTGGCTTGGCGCGCGCGGGGTCCCGCCCGCGGGCACCGGAGGAGCCCAGCGCAGGCGTTTAAAGATGGCGGCAGCGCGGAGTGTGGGACGGTGATCGTGAGGCGGCCGGACTCGCCCTCACTTGCAGCCCCGGCACAGGAGCGGCCGGACCGCCGGGGATGGCCCAGGTGGGTGCGGGCCCCGCGGGGCGACAGGCAGGGCGGGCCTGCGCGGGCACCAACCCCTCCGCCCCACAGGCCGCGGCGCCAGCGGGGCCGCCGCGCTCCTGCCGCCTGCCCGGAGCGGCCCCCGGGCGCGGAGCCCAGCGGAGCCTCTCCCCGAGCCTTGACATCCCATCGCTGGAAGGCGCCGCCCTGCCCGGCGGGTATTGCCGTGCGGCGCTTCCCCTGCGCCCGGCCTGAGCGGCCTCTGCTCAGAGCTGCTGTTGTGTTTTGTTCAGGATTTTTCGTTGGTTGTTTTGTGTTTTGGGGGGCCTATTTTTTTAATTTCCCGCCCACCCCCAACCACCTCCCTGCTGGCGTCGCCGTGGGGTTGCGTTCCGGATTGTGGAAGGGAAGGAAAGGCCGTGTCTGTACCCTCGGCCCCTCCTGGCCCGGGGGTGATGCGAGTATCGGCTCCGGCCGTTCCTCCGGTCCGTGCGTGTCCGGGCAGAGGGAGCCCGGGGGGTTCCGCCGGACCCAGCCCTTCGTACAGGGGACAGGAGCGTGTCTCGGCTCCGGAGCAAAGTTGGGAAGAAAAGGCACCAACATGTGTGCCGGCGCACAGGGACTTTTTTAGTTCTGGTACGTTGAAGGTAATGTGATGTCTCTGTAACTCTCAGGATTCTTCTTAATGTGTACTTTCTATTAATAGCAAATTATCTCCTTCAACATCTGAAAGGTTAATTCTCCTAGCTTTCTGCACCTTTTTTTTTTTTTTTGGTTGGAAACAGTTCGTTCTTTTGTACCTCCTTTCCTTAGGCTTCGGGTTTGTCTGCAAAGTTTGTTTGCCCGCTGAGACCTGAATATGCTCGACCGTAGACTGGAATTGGGTGAACAATTCAATTTCTTTATTCCGTTAGGTTGCGAGTTAGAGGTCTTGGAATTAGATCTTTTCTTTTTGTTTTGTGATTTGGCAGGTTGTCCTGTTTGGGTAATTAAATTTAGGGGTTCCTACTCTTAATTCTGAGGAGTTGGGTCGCTAGGCAGCTCCTTTTGATTATCAGGGCTGTTTTGCTTTTTTAGAGAAAGAGAAGGGATTTTGGTTCCTTATGTCTGTTGTTTTTCTTTTCAAGTAAGAAGCTTACATATGATGGGAAAGGAAGAATATATTTTCTCTTTCCTAGGCTCTGATTTTCGCCTTTTGTAAATCAATTTCTTGTCTTACATAATTAATCAAGCCATCTAAACCCTGCCGGAAAACTGCTCAAGCTCTAAAAGCAACTGTTGCTTTGCCGTTTCTGAGGATGGCTTTCCAAAATTATGTACTCTGCTCGTTGTGAAATGGAATGAAATGTTATGAACTAGAGAAGTTCCTGAGCCTTGTCTGTATTTGCCACTGAAAATGTTAGTGTTGGGCTCTGGGTGCATTTTCTGGACTGTCCTTGATGACAGACTTACACAAAGTGGTTGTTTCGTTCAGAATCTTTCTACTCTAAAGCTGATAGTGAGAAGAGACAAGTTCTTACATGTAATATTATTGTCTTAAGGGATATTATCTTTTGGTACTTCCTTTTCTGGTTTAAAGAAAATCAGTCTCTTCAGGTTTTGTTTTGAGTTTATTTTTGGGTTTTTTTTTTAGCAGCGGTAATAAGTAGGATTAACTTATTTCTAGAGTTGTATGTGTTGAAAAGACACACTAGGTATAATGAAAAGAAGGTAGATGACTGTGAGCGAGGAATTACTTTGACATGGGTTAATGGATCAGCACCTGAGTTGCCATTTGGGGCTGGAGGATGAGAAGGAGGACTTTGTATCTGGTTAGCAAATAAGGAGAATTTGCTCTGAGCCACTCTTCCTTTTGGGGTCCACTGAATGTGAAGTAAGCAGTCTCTGACACAGTTTCTTTTCAAAAGTGACTTTTTGAAGAGAGAATCTGTGGTATGCTGTTCCTTGCTGCAGCTACACATATTTGTAAAGAAAATATGTTCTTTATTAAATTAATTTCTGGACTGCTGACACTGGAGGGAATTTTTCTTTGAGTTTAGGTGATGCTGGTTACATATTTTACGATTATGGTTTTTTCCTGCCTTGGAAAAAAGATACCCTTTTCTCTTTGTATTTCTCTCCCATCCCTTTTCTGTCTGATAGTGGGAATGGGCAGTGTACTTACTAAACAAAGTAGTTTTGTTTTCTTCCTTTCTGCTTTTGAAGGACATCTGTAAGACAACCAGGCTACATTTACTCTGCTTTCTTTGGAATCTATGCAGTTTGCTACATTACATTTGTATGCCCCCCCCGCATCTGTATTGTTTAGTTTACTTTGTGACATGAAACTTTTTTAAATGATCAGCTAAAATAAGAGTAAGCAGTTAAAAATGTGGAAATTCCGTGTGCTGGTAATCTGCAGAACATGAGCTGTGCACTCATGTTTTCAGTGTTTGTACTGCCTGATGCAGCTGCCAATGGTGTTCTGTCTCTCTGGAAGGAATCCTTATGGAAACTGTTAATGGAACTTTGTGGAGTCTTGGAGAATAAAATCTGTTATTTCAGGACAATTTAATGAAGAATGACAATAGGAAACTGACTTTCATTGCAATGTAACTTGGTATGCTGAGCCTTTTTATGTGTGGCTTTTGTGTTCCCTTGTCTAAGGCCCATTTGCCTGTTTGTAACCTAAAAACTCATCTAATTCATCCTTTTGCCTTTTCTCCCTTCTGTCTTTTCAAATTCCTGATAGCTCAGTGGTTTTGTTGCTTTGTTTTGGGTTTTTTTTGTTTGTTTGTTTTTGGTTTTTTTGGTTTTTTTCCCAGCCCCTGATACAAAGGGCATATTGTAGTGTCAGCTGGCAGGGAAGTAGATGGGAATTGGACCTGTGTTCCACTGTTTCTGCCTTGCTTTTTATGGCTTATAGGCAGGTATTGTAGCCCACTGTAACTGTGGAGCTACTGTTACCTATAATCAAAAGAGAAAAAAACCCCTTGCAACAGTGTTAGAATAGTAACAAACAGACCTTTCTTTGGAAGCTTCCAGGTGTCTGGTCATGATGGGCACACCTGGCACCAGGTTTCTACTATGATAAGGTTAATTAATTAGGGTATCTAACAGGTACATCCAGGAGATTCAGTTGCCCCAGTAACCCACCCCTGGGTCAGCCCCTTGGAGTTGGTCCAAGGGTTCTCTGCCCACTTCTTATGTCTTACTGTAGGTCTCCTACTTAGACTAAACAATATTCCAGGAATGTGTTGAGAAGGTCAGCTTATTGTTCTAAAATCTAAGAGAAAGAGTAGGAAAAGTACTAGAATTAATTAAGGAGCTATATAACTATATAATAGTAGTCTACAGAGCTGTAAATATATGAAAGATGTATAAAAAGCAAAAATCGGTTTGGCATCACTACCAGACTGTTACCTCACCCTAGGGCTGTGGCAGGTTCATGGCTAGAAGTGGAAAAAGCTCATTTGAACCCATCTTGGTCCAGTACTTTTCCTGACCCAGTGTGTGTGCTGAGGAGCAGACAGTCCCTGGCTGTGATTTGCTGTTCATCGTTTCACAGCCAGCAAGAAAGGGAAGACAGCAAAATATAATTGTTACCAGGGCTTGAATAGAATAACAAGACATCTTTCCTGCAAAGAGCAGAGGTGTTGTATCAGTGAACTAGCAAAGCTGGGCAGGTAAAGGTTAAGTTCCTATGTTTTGACATTGGTGTTGTTAAAACACTTTAGCATAGGAGCAGGACTTGGCTCAGGGATGTGGAAGTGGCATTCACGATCATGTCTTAGCCTTGTCAAAAATCAGTATTTCTTGTCGGACCAGGGAGCTCCTCGAACACAAGGGAAGGTTTTGCTCTTTCAAATTCTAGAATGCTGATTTCAGTATTCCATTTCTGTATTAATTACTTCTGCTTGCTCTTTTCAAGAGTCTTTAGAAGACTCTTTGAGATGGAAAAATTAGATGACTTAGGCATTTAGTTTCTAGGAGTTACTGAGCTCATGCTGTGACTTTTGATTCTTTTGTTCAGAATTAAGACATTAATGATTTACTGTGAAGAATTTAATAATTTGTCATTTGCTTTCTTTTTGCTTTTTTAATCTGAAGATGAGTAAATTTATAGACTAATATATCTCTAGAGGTGTTCTCTACATTATATGTTTCAGAACCTGTTGAAAGATGAAGGAATTGTTCATTGCTGAGGTCATTGTATGGTCATCTTGTAGGATGGAATGGATTTAAATATATAGAATTGCTTGTCTTACTGGTGAATGAGCCATTTTTCAATCTGAGAATTAATGTGTTGGTATCAGAGAAGATGGGATTATTTTAGAGTTCTTACCAGTTTTTTTTCTTAGTAATTTTATAATGCATGTCAAACTCAGCATGTTCGATGTGTCACGATTTTGAGTACGTTTAAAAAACCCCACACACATCAAAAAACCACCACAAAATATGAATTCCTCTGCTGCCCCAGCAAAACTTGCTTTGTTGCCATATTAGAGTTTGCTCTGTATTATGCTTTCTTCCAGCTTCCAGGTAGGTAACTTCTATATGTTACTGAATTTGAATTGATCCCATTATAACTTCTGATTCCCAGCTTTGTGCCTTGCCCCAGTTGGTGTTCGGATATTGCTGCTGGTTTATTCTGCCTGGGCTGGCATAGAGATCCATGAGAGAATTACCTTTGGTTTCTCTAAGTCCCTCATGACAACCCAGACCTTCTGTCCTGTTGCCCTCAGTGTTACACAGCAACGTGAGAGATCTTGGAGCTTGTCTTTGCAAAATACTTGGGAAGACTTTCTCTGCCAGCTGGGAATACTTTGAACAGAGCAGATTCAGCTGTCTGGCTGCCTGGGGCAGAGTGACAGTGCTTCATTTCTAGCTTGTAGAAAGATTTAAGCCTAGTTTGGGCTGATATGGTGGGACTTGGAGAAACCAAAATCAGCAGGTAAGAAATGGTCCTTCTTTTCCCCAGGTGCTTGTGGTCCTGCACAGATGACAAAAGTCATAATTGAAGAAGCCATCATAGACATGGTAGAAAGAACCTAATGTGAAAAATAAACCTTAAACACTCCTCATCCCCTGTAAAATTTCCTAGAGGAATTGTATACTTTTTCCAGGTTTCATTCCCTAAAATTTTGGCTTCTAAATACCTTCCAAAATTATTTTGAACTTGAATTCCTTGGACATAATGAATAAATAGTTCCATAATAGTTCAAAATACAAGATCAAATGTCTAATATCTAGTTATCTAGAGAGTAATTTTCTGTGATATTTTAGTAAATTGTGAGATTTCAGAAATAGCTGATAACTTACATTTTGAAAAGCCATGACCATAGTCTTTAAAATCTTGTTGGTTTTGCAGATTGTCTTAAACTGTAAGCTAATTATCCTTTCTGCTGTGTGGGTAAGTATGGCTTGAATACCAGCTTGTTTCAGATGATGGGAGAACTCCCCCGAAAAGGCAGTTTTTAGTCTGTCATGCTTAATGCCCTGCCTGCTAACCAAGCAGAGATAGTCAACTAATCATAAAGGCAACTATGTTAGTAAATTCTTGTGCTGGTGTACAGCTCAAGCAATAAAACCACTCTAGTTTCAGTCTCATTCAAGATGGTATCTGGGTACTCTACTTTTCTCACTGTAAAAGTGTCACTCTTCTACTTGAAATTTATGCTAGAAGAAGTGACATTCTTTCTGCTTGGGATACTATTTCCATTTTTTTCTTGTGACAAATTTTTTTTGTTTGTTTCTTCTTTTAGGTTGAAAGAAGAAAAGGAGACCAGCTTGCCCAGTGAAGATGCACTCTTAGTCTTCAGCTATTTAAGCTGAATGCATTGTGATTTCCAATAATTGAGACAGTGATTCTGAAAGCTGTCTACATTAATGAAAAGAACAATGTAGTCAGCTTAACTGAATCATCAGTGTTGCATATTGAATAGAACATGATAAACCAATCCTGATGGACTTACGCATGTTAGGAATCTAGAGATAAACATTTATTAAAGCATTGTTTTCCTTTAAAACAGTAGTTTTAAAAATGGAGAGCTATGAAAATGTACCACCCCTCCCTAAAGAACCTGCGAGAGAAATGAATGTGGAGAGTCACACTTGCCGCCCACCTCTGCCGCCCAACGAACAGCCTCCACCACCTCCCCTGCAAACGTCCAGTGACGCAGAGGTAATGGACGTTGGCTCTGGTGGTGATGGACAGTCAGATACCCCTGCTGGGGACACGCACAGTCTCTGCAGAACACAGCTGCTCACAAAGGGATCTGCCTGCTACAAAAGTCGTCTTATCATAGACCCCAACAGTAGTGACCAAAGCCCGAGAACTGCTCGTCACGCACCGTCAGTTCGAAAGTTCACCCCAGATCTTAAGTTACTGAAGGATGTGAAGATTAGTGTTAGCTTTACAGAAAGCTGCAAAAGCAAAGATAGGAAAGTTCTGTACACTGGAGTTGAGCAGGATTATAAGGCAGATACAGAGTTTGGTATTAATAATGTCAACGGGGATTTGCATGTTTGTCCTTTTGGTGGTAGTAATGGTAAAGCTGTAGGGATAGGGGGTGAAAGTGATGACAAGAAGGATGATGAAAATGATATTGATCAGGAAAAGAGAGTGGAATTTGCAGTTCTGGATGAGCTAGAAGACTTTACCGACAATTTGATGGAAATAGATGAAGAAGGAGGAGGGTTCACATCTAAAGCAATCGTTCAAAGAGATAAAGTGGATGAAGAAACCTTGAATTTCTCCTATGAGGTAAGTAAATCCACAGGTTTTTGCTGGGTAAGAGGTTTCCAAGTGGGTAGAAAAAATATGCAAAGAAGTAATCTCTTCTAGAAGTGTGCAGTACATGAATCAACACCGCAGAATTTTCAGAGACAGAGCTTTGGCTGAGAACCTCTGTAAACTATTTTAGTCCAACTTCTGAGTTGTGTTGCAGCTTCTATAGTTTTCTGTAACAACAGCATTTAAAAGTCGTCTCATGTAATTGCAGTTCATTTTATCATCACAAACTTATTTTCTTATTTTTCAGTCTTTTTACTGGAATCATTGGAAATTTCTAGTTTCTCTCTGTATGGAAGTGCATATAAAAATACCTGCTTTCTCTTTGCAAGGGAAAAGGGAGGTTGGTAGGCCCAGAAGGATAGTGTCTGATGAAGTCTCTTTCAGGATGACTTTGATAATGATGTGGATGCTCTGCTGGAAGAAGGTCTCCGAGCACCCAAAACAAGGAGACTGGATAATGAGAAATACGGTGGTGAAAGTGATCACCAGTCTGATGGAGAGACAAGTGTGCAGCCAATGATGACCAAAATTAAAACTGTACTGAAGAGTAAGTTAATGTGCATTTAATAACTGTAGGTCCTGTGTATGGCTCGTGTCTGTAGAAAAAAAGTATATGAATAAGCAAAGTATGGGACAGCAATTTTTGTGAAATCATTAATGTGTGGGAGAATTTTATTGTTGAGAGGCTTCATATTGTGGAATATGATATTTCATATTCTTAAACAGTGAAGTTGATTTTTTGCTTTTGGTCTGTTGTATGTAATAAGAATATATTTTAGTGTGTGGATATGTGTAAAATAATGAAGAACGTTACCTCGGTGGTGGGGAGGTGAACAAAGTGGTCTGGGGCTTGTGTCTCTGGACATTCTGGCCTTTTTCCTGCTTTGATTACATAACTTCTGCTGTTCAAATTGTCCCATGTGAGGTCTCTATGAATGCAATCTAGGTTAAATATAATAACTAGAAAAGTCAGTGGCTTACATTATCCAGTTTCATTGTGTTAGAAACTACTAATAAAAAGAGCTGAGAACACAAACCCATCCAGAAGAATGTAATGGAAAATATTCTCAATTAGAATTTAAATTTAAACATGTACTAGGGGAGTATTTTACAACTTCACTGTATTCTGAAATAAAAAAAAACAAATAACTTCTTGCTTCAAAATTGTATAGTAACAGAGGATTGCCAGGAAGCTTCCAGGAAAGATGAATAGTCTCTGATTTGTGATGAGACATGAGACCTTGGCTTAGAGATGAGCTCTTTGCTGGCTGTTTTGTCTGTGAATCTGGTGGTGTTTTGATGCGAATTTATTCCTGAGTGTCAAGTGAAAAATTTTTAACTGAAAATGAAGTTGTTTTTGAAGCAAGTATGACTTTTCCAGTAAATATTTCCAGTGGTGCTTGTGATAAGTATAAAAAGACTAGAAAAGAGAAGTCAATTATGAAACAAATCAGTCTATATAAAAATTATTGCTACTATTGGCTTTAGTTGAGAACGTCATGGAATCTAGTGTTGCAGGATTTAATCTGGGTTAGAGGCACGTACGTTGTTAATAAAACAACATCTCTACAAAACATTGTTAATCTTGTTTCAGTGCCATTTTATTCTTTGGGACAGAAAAAGCAGTAAATAAAAACTTGGATTTTATTTCTATCCTTCTTACCAGTCTATCCAAGTTTAAAGCCATTATTTGCTTTAAAGGTCGTGGCCGCCCTCCTACAGAACCTTTGCCAGATGGATGGATCATGACATTCCATAACTCGGGCATTCCTGTATATCTGCACAGAGAATCTAGAGTTGTTACCTGGTCTAGACCTTATTTTTTGGGAACAGGAAGCATAAGGGTGAGAGCTGTCAATTTTTTAAATATTAAGATTTAAAAATCAGATATGTTCCTGCAAGCAGTTGAATATTTTTCTGCTTTGGCAGGCTTGTTTCCAGTGTTTGAATTAAGGTCCTTGGAAAAGAAATTCTTTTGTGTCTGAAAATCTGATGCAATTTTTCTTAGGTGCTTTGTTGTTCTGTTTGGGCAGTCAGAGTGAATGAGATGATCTTGTTTGGTGCCTTCACTTTTCTGGTATGGCTGCAAAATTGGGGATTTATTGCACCATGAAATGTATCTAGGGATCACTTATTTGTAGCTATAAATTAGTCTGAGCTGGGCTTATGGTCCACATTTGCAGAAGTAAGGATATGACATTCTTGAACCCAAGGAATCTGCAGAAATTGGATTTAATGCCATGGGCTTTTGCCTCAGGAAAGCTCAATGGATTCTATGCAAGCATGCAGTATTTGCATGTAGCTGAACAGATTGTAGTCTGGAGCTAAACCAGCAGGATTGTGTCAGTGTCACACAGTGTGACGGTCCCCCAGGAGTGGCCCTGCTCAGCTCTTGGGTAGAATGACTTCACTGAGCAAAGAGGAGCTTGAGCCTAGACTGAATACAAATAGCTTCTATCTTGCTTGCATGTTTTGGGTTTGAATTTTGCTTTTGGTGATCTTGAGATACTGAAACCTTCTGTATTGTTTATATTTGCAGAAACATGATCCTCCCCTTAGTAGCATTCCCTGCTTTCATTACAAAAAAATGAAGGAAAATGAGGAAAGGGAACAAAACAATGACATAACCCCAAATGGGGAAGTATCGCCTGTAAAACATCTAGATAAATCCTCAGAACTGGACTGCCAAACAGAAGAACCAGATTCCACTGCTGCTGATTCTGGGCCTTTAGATGACAAAGACCCTTCTGGGGGAGATGCAGCACAAGGAGCTTTGGGACAAGTTAAGGCCAAAGTTGAAGTATGTAAAGATGAATCTGTAGGTATGTATGGGAAGTAGAGTCTTTTCTTGCCTTGGGGGGGGGGGAGGTAATGGCATTTGGGAAGTTTTATTCAGACTTGGCTACTGAATTATAACCTTTCCTGAAGCCCTGAGAGTCCACATGTAAAGGTTTTACACAAAAAAAGTGAATGTTTTGGTAATTTAGTCCTGTAGACTTTATCTCAATATAAGAATCAGTTATATCAGTGTGTACATTCGCTGTTGTCAAATGTGTTCATGTGGCTTCTTTGAGTAGGCTTTTCTATGAACTCTCTGCATTGGCCGAGTTTTATCTATTTTCAGGATAATCTCTTAAGATAAATGATGTAGTTAAACTGTATTTCTGTATTTGCACAAGTCTAGCAGACTAAGTCATGGAAATATAATTGCACTCATACAGAGGAGTGTGATGCTTCATTGATTTATTTATGCAAATCTGATAGCCTCTACACAAAAAGTTGTCTAAAGACATCATGCCAAAATCAGCACCCAACAGAGAGGAACTTGGAGAGAAAGCTCTTGTGTTTACTTACCACATCTTACTACATCTGCGTACCTGAGAATCTCATCCATGTAAATTTCTGCTGCTCAGAGTATTGGTATGGGTCATGGGCTGCCATTTGTTGTTGTACTGCTCAGACATAAAACTTGTCCTGTCATTATGTGTGTCATGCCCAGTCCAAAAATCATGCCAAAAAATGAAAAAAGAACCCCAAATCATCAATATTTAGCGCCAAAATTAAAGCCAGTAAGCACTTACTTTTCTACATGAAGTTCACATGTCTGTCTCTCTCTTTGAATAGGATCTGTTCTGTATTATTGAAAAAGATACTCAGTGATTGAGTATGAGCGTGACTTGCATTTGGAATTCCTTGTGGAAGGAAACAATACCAGCAGCTTTTGTTTGTTTACATCTGTGGATACTACTCTTTATTTTTGCTGATTATATTTGCAGACTATCCTATAAGGGAGAAGCAGCTATACTACAAGGGGGCAATCTTTTAGTATTCTGTATGGGAATTTAATGTATTAAATTCTGCACAGAGGCTGCAGATACCCATGGAGTTCATGGAACATCAGTGTACAGTGTTTCATGGTACACTGCATAATAGGTAGGCAGCAACAGTGGGGTTTGGCTTCAGGGAACTGAGGCTGAAAGCACAACTACTGTACTCACTGTGTACCTTGCTTCAGGTAAAGGGAAGGTGATCAGATGTTGAAGCAGAACAATTACTGGTGTTCTGATGCAAATTGTGTTGGGTATTATATTAATGCTGGTTAGAGACTAGTAAAACCATCACGTGACAGAATGAAATGGTGTTTTATTTTGTTTTCTGGTTTGCACGAACATTTTGCATTTAATCCTATAACAGAACTTAAAATTACTTCTGTTAGTCCAAAACAGCATCTCAACTTTTGCTGCTAGTCTAAGAAAATAATTACAGCACATTTAAAACAGTGGCAGTAGAGGACTTAATGCTTGTTCAGTGGTGAAGCAGAGAGAGTAACTTGACTGTGTTTCTCAGATCTGGAAGATTTTAGACGCTACCTTGAAAAGCGTTTTGACTTCGAACAAGTGACTGTGAAAAAGTTCCGGACCTGGGCCGAGCGCCGCCAGTTCAACCGGGAGATGAAGCGGAAGCAGGCGGAGTCCGAGCGGCCCATCCTGCCGGCCAACCAGAAACTCATCACCCTGTCTGTGCAGGATGCACCCATAAAGAAAGGTTAGCTGATCTACCTGCAGTTCAGATAGGCTGTGCTGAAGACTAATTGCAGCTCTAAGCTTGACTGAAAATAAAAAAATCCTGTAATAAGTTCCCTTAATTCCTGATCCAGTATTCTGTGTTCTTTGACCCATCATATATTCCATAGGAAAGGAAAAATATTGTCAAAATACACTTCCTATTCAGAAGACTAATTTCTAAACAAAAATATTTTTATTTAAGGTTACAGTCCTGGTAAGTAATGACTACATTCAGCTCTTGTTACTGCTTAGTGTTGCTCAGTATTGATTTGTTTGTAACAGAAATTATCTTTCAAAGACTGGAACTAATGAGCTTCTTCCTTTCTTCCTGTCTTTTTGCAGAGTTTGTCATTAATCCCAATGGGAAGTCTGAAGTTTGCATCTTGCATGAATATATGCAACGAGTCCTAAAGGTTCGCCCTGTTTACAATTTCTTTGAATGTGGTAAGTCTGTTTCCTTAAGCAACTCTGTCCTGGTCTTGATGCTTAAGCAAGAATTCAAAAATGTTGCATATATGAAAAATATAACTGGAATCAGGTTAATATTGGGGTTTTTTTCCTGAAGTGGTATAATGTATGTTCCATAATTCTTGCTTTTCCTGTTTGTTTGGGATTTTTTTTGAGGGTACCTTAAAATTATTCAGAATTATACTATTCCTGTACATGCAGTAATAAGAATACAACTGAAATTTCTATATCAGAATGTGTAGCTCTTGTATTTACTCTGTGATGCAAAAAATTTGGAATTAATATTTGAGTTCTGGCAGATTACCAGTGGTCTCTTAAAATCTGTAAGTTTTTTATTTGGAAGAATGAAGTATATGGTGGTAAGTCTGTTAATGGAAAACTGTGTTAGTTAAACAGTTTTTCAGTCTTCATGAAGAATAAACCATTTTCATCCCTCTTGAAGCTGAAATGAAGAAAACAAATCTTGATAGTGGTAATATTTTGTGTACGTTGGGAGTTCCAAAAAGCTTTCTTTACTTTCCTCCTCCATTTCCAGAGAACCCAAGTGAACCTTTTGGAGCCTCAGTAATTATTGATGGAGTAACTTATGGGGCAGGAACTGCCAGCAGCAAAAAACTGGCCAAGAATAAAGCTGGTAATTTTTTTTTTTCTCAGTACTAACTGCTGAATTGTTTCTGTTTGCTTTTTGTACCATTCTGGTACAAAATAGTGATTCAGTGCAGGGGTTTGTCTGTAAGAACTAGGGGGTGATAATAATGCTTTAATTTTAGGTCTTAAAGGCTCTATGTCACCTCTAAAATGAGACTAGAATATTTTTTCTTTTGTAGGCACTTTTAAAAAGTAGTTTCTTCTTATTTTAATTCGTTATCAGGCTTTAATTATTAAGCTGAACTAGTAGAACTTTTTTCCCTTGGAAAGTGTAAGTGAATAAATTTCTTACCGGAAGAAAATGCCTAACAATTTCTAGATGAGATGTTTAAAATAAACCTAATCAAGATGTTTAATCACTTTCTACAGCTCGAGCTACACTGGAAATCCTTATTCCTGACTTTGTTAAACAGACCTCTGAGGAGAAGCCCAAAGACAGTCAAGAACTTGAGGTACTGAGCTCATGCTTCCTGGCTGGCGTCATTTGAGTTTGTTTTTAAAGCATTGCACATTTAATGTCAGAAATTTTATTGAAAATTAGTAAGATTGTTTTCTCAGTCAAATGGAAGTGTAAAATCCTCCATTTGGAGCAAAGAAAATACTTTTTTTGTATCGGAATAGATCAGAAGATTTGCTCTGATGCAGAGAACTGGTTCTTTATTGACCAAAGGTCACTTACTGAACACCTGAGATGTTCCAAAGCACCAGACTGCCTGTACTGCCCTGCCTTCCAGAATCCTCTGGTTGATGCCAGGAAATGTTCAGAGCTAGTTGCTGTTTGGTTTTGTGTGATCCTCTTAGGACACCAAGTAAGAAGTAAAAGTGCTCAGGCTTCTGAGATGTTTTTATTACCACACAGGGAAATCCCATAGTTCAGGTAGTGACATTTGAGAAAATCAGAGGAAAAATTTCTTTAAGAGGAGAGTTGTGGTATATTCTCAGGTACTGGGAGAATTAAATAGCTCATTGATCAGTGATACTATCAGTAAGGAGTAAAGGAAAAATCAGTGATCAGCTTGAAAGGGATGTTTTCCAAAATGAAGTAATACACAGGAGTTGTTTGTACCCTTGCTTTAACTTAGAACTGTATTGTATGCCCTGCACTACTGAAGTGGTCATTAAGAAAATGCATACAATTTTTTCCATTCTTTTAAAATAAAATAACAAATGTGCCAATGGCTGTTCTGTTCTCTTTTATTAAGCCACAGCATTTTGGTAAGTAGTTTCATAATTAGTTAAAATAAGCTTGTCCTGAGGGAGAAATTACCTTAAAGAGTTTATAAAAAGACCTTAAAGAATTTATAACATGGTCATTTTTATGTACATATTGAATAATGTAAGATTGGAGTTAAAATTTCTGTCTGCAAATATTTGATTAGGTGTGACAATTCTAATGATGTTGCTTTTAACCCATTATGGATTTAAAAACATTTTTTGAAGTACTAAGCACAGAGCAACAGAATTGGTTTGATGTAGCAAAGGAGAAATCAGAGTTAAGGACAATATTAGGGTTTTATTTGCACAAAGCACAGTAACCCTTTTCAATTCCTTTGCAGTATTTTAACCATATCAGTATTGAGGACTCACGGGTATATGAACTCACCAGTAAAGCTGGACTCTTGTCTCCATATCAGATTCTCCATGAGTGCCTTAAAAGGTAAGGCTGGAGCATGGGGACCCGTGTGTGGTGTTGGCTCAGGACCTGCTGTTTGCTTGTTGCTGGTGTTTGTCAGTGACCCTGCCTGAGCTGCTGAGCTCCCCGGGCCTGTGGGAGACCTCGTGGGGGCTGACCTGGTTAGTGCCAAGTCCTCTTTAATTCATATTTGCTGCCTCTTTGGAGATCAGGATGTAGTTGCTGGACAAATGTATTTTGTTTTCTCTCATACAGGGTTGCTTTTTCTTTTGACTCAAGTAACTAATGTAAAAAAATCTTTATTAATTAATGTATTGACATTTATTATTAATATATCTAATTTCATTGCAATGACTGTCCAAGATGATAACTGCAACCACTTCACTTGTTTGTAGTTTTACTTAGTATATGATCTTGATTGTGTTTGTGCCTAAGAAACCACGGAATGGGTGATACATCCATCAAGTTTGAAGTGATCCCTGGGAAAAATCAGAAGAGTGAATATGTCATGACTTGTGGCAAGCACACAGTGCGAGGCTGGTGTAAGTACAATGATTGGTGTGATAGCTGAATCTCCTCTGCCTCTCTTCCTGTTCTCCTTTGCTGTCCATTCTGAGGGTACTTGTTCAGCCACCAAGCCTATTGTGTGCTTGTCATGCTCTTCTCTGGTACCTCAGTTTTGACTAACTCAAGTGAATATTTGAGGCTATCGTTACATAATGTGCTGGTATTGACACACTTCCATGGTTATTTTTACAGGCAAAAATAAAAGAGTGGGGAAGCAATTGGCTTCTCAGAAAATCCTTCAGCTACTGCATCCACATGTGAAAAATTGGGGCTCTCTCTTGCGAATGTATGGCAGAGAGAATAGCAAGCTGGTTAAACAGGTGAGCAGGTTTTTGTGTGAGTATAAGCTACCCTGACTGGAGTTTTGCTTTTGGGTTTTTCTGGATTTGTAAATTAAATTACAACAAAACTTCAAGGTGCCTGGATTTCATTGACAGTAATAATTGTGTTACTCTTGCACCTCCCATGTCAAAATTAAAGAACCTATTTAACTAACTCATGGAGGTAGGTGTTCCTAGTTAAGGAAGTAAACTAACTACAGACTAAACTACAGAAATACAGCAGACTAAACTCTGTTCCACATACATAAATTTTTTTCCATAAAAAGAAGTTGATCAGTTGTTGCTTATGATTCTAATGAATAGGAAACCTCTGATAGAAGTGTGATAGAACTTCAGCAGTATGCCAAAAAAAACAAGCCAAATCTGCACATCCTGAACAAGTTACAGGAAGAAATGAAAAAACTGGCACAGGAAAGAGTGAGTATATATTCTCATGTATTTACAAGCTGCATGAATGTCATGGGTCACATGTACCAATGATCAGGGGGTTTTGCTTATTTTACACAGTATTTTAAGTAAAGAGAGCTGTTCAAAATTTGATTGGGGGTCTACTTCTGGGGAGATTGTCATGCTGTCTTTTAAACTGGCTCATAACTTGATTGTACCTACTTCTGTACATTCATTTTTAACATTAGCCCTAGTTAGCCTCTTGCAACAACTGCCACAAGTTTGGCTAAAGTGGTTCAGAATTTTAACTGTTTTATGCTTCCGTTCTCTTTATGACTGTGTGGTGGGGGTTGTTCTGTATTTTTTAGGAGGAAACCCGAAAGAAACCCAAGATGACAGTAGTGGAATCAGCTCAACCTGGTAGTGAACCTCTCTGTACTGTTGATGTTTAATGAGAAAACATGCAAGTGGGGAGCAATAACACAAATGGAGGAACTAGATTTTCAACAATTATTTAAAAATTGTTTGCTGCAGAATGCAAGATAACTTTTAAAATCCAAGCTGCTTCAGTTATGCATTGTTCATTTTGCATCATCAGGGCAATATTACTTTTTCCTAGTTTCTTTTTCTTTGTTTTTTTTTTCCTTGTTTAATACCTCTGAGATATGTACGTTTAAAGAACTGATCATAAAGATCTCTACTGGGGCAAATGCACAGAGGACAGGCATGTTCACACAGGATGAAACCAATCAAGCACTTTCTCCTGGAAAGCCATCCATGTTGTTTGAAATGGATGTATTTTAAGTATGAAATTCAGAATATCTATGTACAGGTTGAAGCTGATATTATATATATACACATTCATATATATGTATATATAAAAGAAATATATGTACATCTTCTTGTATGAACATGCCTAAAACTATTTTTGTGAAAAGTTTTGTTGCATTTCAGCACATAATAATATGCACTGATAAGACACTTTGGTGACAAATACAGGAGAGTGATGAGCAATGTTTCTAATGCCATAGGATTAGGCCAGTAACACTGTTTCTTTTTGTCTTGTTTCTTGTCTCCTGCCAGGCTTAGTTATTTGAGATTAGAGGATGCAGATTTTGTTATTACTTGAAAAGAACAAGAATACCTGGTAGTGTTAAGAGTAACAGGTTAGAGATTCAAAATTACTGGGGTTTATTTTAAATGAAAAGAGCCTGTGTTAGTTTACAGATCAGTTGAACAGGGAAAATATGGCCCCACTTATATGACAAAAATAAAAACTGTAATTTGAAAGGCTGTTTTCAAAGCTTGGAGCCAAAATGCAGCTGATGATGGTTGATAGTCTGAAAATATTTTGCCAATGACTTTCCACTCCCTTTTCCCAGCAATAAAAGAATTTCTCATTTCTTTGGTGTCAGATTGCATCTGACTTGATCAGTTAAGTCTTAATTAATTTGCACCATAAAAGCAAAGACTTTAGGAAAAAATCAACACAACCCTTAAGTCCAACTGCAGCAATTTAGATTTTTTAAGAAGTTTGTTTTTACTTTTTTAATTACATTTTTAGTTTTTAAAGCAAGTGTGTAACTTCTGCAATGAAAATTAGAATGTAGATTTGGAATATGACATAGACTAATAAGTAGAATGAGACCATAACAGGTTATACTCATAAGTAAGAAAATCACAAATATGCAACTACTCTAAAATACAATCCTGGCAAACAGGCAGTACTCACTGTGTCATCTGAGGCTTTATTAAGCCAAGCGTGAAAGAAATAGTGTGGCTGTGTGAAAGCACTGCCTCGTGGGTTTTGTTCTTCACACGGGGTTCACTGGGTGACTGCAGGAACTCTTCTCGTGCAACTGTTTTTTGGTTTGGTCTTAAAGAAGAGACCAAAAGCCAAGCTGGTGGGAGGGCTGCAGTGACTTGTCCAGGAGCTGCACTGCTCCATTTTTACACTCCTTCTGCTCCTATTGGGAATGAAAGGTCAGTTCTCTGTACCTGCTGCAGCTCCTGGTACTTACATTGACAGGGATCTGGGGGCTTGAGGGATTTTTTGTTTTGTTTTTAATCTGATTTTGGTGTGGTTTTGTTTTTTAATTTACCATGTTACATAGAGAGTGCTGCAGTATATTGAATTTAGTGCCTACTGGATTTTAAAAATTTTGGCATCAGTATTGTAAGACCTCCTTTTAACATTGGACGTTACTTTGGAAATATGTGGATTTTAATTTATATTTCAAACTAATGTTCTGTAATGTGTTGCATATAATGTTTGAGGTTAAACAGGAGAGTCATGGAGTCTTACCTGTTTCTGTGTTTAAATTATACGCTTGGAGGTCTCTGCAAATATGAATCCTCCCATTTTTTTATTATTATATTTAGCTTTTTAGTTCCATGTGTTGTAATCCTGTTACAACAGGACACGGGTAGTTGGAAGACAATATATAAACTATTATTTAAAGAAGTGGCCTGTCTAAAAAAAAAAAAAAAACCCACAAAAAAACCACTGCCTCTGCTTTTTTTTGTATAGCTTTAATAAATCTCCATCTTTTGAAGGGTATATAATATTGGTGCAGTAGTGACAAGCAGTGACTGCTGTTTGTCTCTTTTCATTGTTTTTATTGGGACTTTTCTGTTTTCATAAAGACAGGGCTTTTATCTACTATGCCTAAATGTATTACTCTTAGATAGGTTTTATTTCAGCTTGTGTTTTCAGCAGAAAAATCTGTACTTGGATGGCACTGTAAAAGACAAATCACCCTTGTAGATCTTTTTATTTTTCTGAAATCAGAATGTCAATGCATTTGCAGGTCACCTGCAGAATATCCATAGATGCCTCACTTACCAATTTGTTTTCATTAATTTTAAGAGGATTGCTGTATTACCTCAGTCTGCCACTACCAGAATCACAAGGTGACCATTGCCCTTAATTAAAACATCCAGAGATTTCATTGTGAACCAAAGCCTAGAACGTATATTATGCATTCTAAACAAAAACAAAAGTAAAAAGATGGTATTAGACCTTGCTGCAGCCTTTAACTGGAGAGATGTCCAGAAAATAGCGCAATAACTGCTGGAACAAACAACGTAACTGCTGTTTATGTCATTGTGAAGTATTCTTGTGTTTTAATGTTTACTATTGTTTGGAGTGTAACAGTCTTGCATTTGCACATAAGCACGAGCTGCTGTGATAGAGGATAGATCATTGCATTAACTTCAGCTTCTGCATGAACACTTACAGTGTGATTCAAGATGTATCCTAAACTTGTCTTGTAACTCTTGTGTGTTTTCTAGGTAATTGGCTGTAAAGGTTTAGATCTGATTGTATGAATGCATAAAACTGCTGCTTTTGTCACTGATACTTGTTATTTATCCCTTCTATATCCAGGGGAAGATGGGTATTTTTATAGGGATGGAGTGTATTTTTAAGACCTGTTCCATCCTTTGGGGATTAGACAGATTTTGCTTTGCATATTATGTGCTTCTCGACAAAAGTGTGGTATATTGAATTTAAGGATTAAATTCGTGTGCATTCAAATCTTCATGGTACTGACGGAAAACTTACTGTGACTTCCGGTGACTAGTCAGATGCTACCTACTGAAACACCAGTCATCAGCTTTTTTTAACATATTTATTAGACAAAACTGAATTAGTTGGGTACTCAGAACTTTGGAAAGACTATTATGCATAAACTTAACTGTTGTATGTAAACTTCCATTCTCCTGTGATGCTGTTAGGCTTTATACAAATATATTTGTAACGTCCAAGTATTTAAAAGCATCATGATTATCTTATTAATTCACTAAACTGTACTTTGGTTCTGGAGTGAAATTCAGGAAGTGATAGCCTCCTAACTTTCCGTGGGAAGAAATGTGAAGTGCAAGAAGCCATGCTGTTATTAACCAAATAAAATTATCGGTGACAGTATTTCAATGTGTATCTGAGAACATGGGAAAACAAAACAAAGTTCATCCTTATTGCCCCAGCAGGTAACAATGGTTGCTGTTTTGAGTTGTGTTGGGTGCAGTTGCTTGGTGCCAGTGCTAAATTGGTACAACTATAAAGCCTCATTTAAACTGAGCCTCTGCTTGCTTTTTTTCTGCACAATCATGTAATCCTCTGTGTTCGGTCTTTGAGTACTACATGTGTATTTTTCAGACAATTAGTTTTGAGCAATAAAGTTTGATATTATAAAATGTGCCAGTGTGATCAGTATTATGATAGCTTAAGCATATCTAGGGAAAGGAACTCATTCTTCAAGTCCTCTAGGTATTTTTAAAGAGAAATTAGATCAGTGAAGCCTCATTTGTTATGGAAATACTGAATCACTTTTTTGGTGAGGAATTGAATGTTTACATGGTTAAACACTTGGAATGAAATTAAGTTACCTTTTTTTGAATTGGGATTTGCCATGGTTTAAGTAAAAATACAAGGTTGGAAATGTTACAACTCAAAGCACTGGTTTTGGTACCTGTTGGGTGCAGGTACCAAACACTGGAAACGTGTGGTATCAGCACAGCAGTGGGCAGTAGTAGGATTTTTTGTTGTTGTTAGGCCATATTAAATGTATATTAGAAGTAAGTTGAGATTTAGGATGGTCACACCTTCCAAGACAGTGTTGCTGTCTGTTGTTTAGTGTGGATCACAGTCCATTAATGGTAGCTGCTGAGCCCCTGGCTGCAGTGAGTCCTGACTGGAGAGCATCTTGTGGAGCCCTCGAGCCAGGTCTGCCTTCACCCCAGTGGATGCACTGGTGGTGCAGTGTAAGGTGCTGGTGTCGGTACAGAGTTCAGTTCTGGCTGTCAGTTTTCAGTGGTGAGGGCCTGGCCTGAGCAAAGTCATCTCAGCTTTAGTAGTATGGTGTAGGAAACTTAAAGCCTTTATTATCTTGTCAGTGATGCTACAGTTTGAGAGTAAGACTGACTTCAACTGTGGAAAGTGTAACATTTTTATTAGACTGAGTTTGTTACTTCCTAATAAAGATTCAGCAAGTAAATGATTTTTGGAAGGGTTAATCTTTACTTGCATACTGAAAAAACACAGCACAGTTTTGATGGGGGCAGAGCATGATGAAGTACTGACAGGTAGGGTCCAGGTCCCTGTAGCAAGATGACATGCTCTGGGAATTGGGTGTGTCTGTATATAAATATATGTAAGTATCTAGGCAGGAAGAGAAAAGCAGGATTTGGGCCAATCATATGTGACATCCTGTCCCTGGAAGTGTTCAAGACCAGGTTGGATGGGGCTCTGAGCAACCTGGTTGAAGTGGAAGGTGTCCCTGCTCACGGCAGAGGGGTGGTTATGAGATGATCATTAAGGTCCCTTCCAACACAAACCCTTCTGGGAATCGATGATAATGAAATTTAATTCAAATTAGGATGAAGAAATAAGTTGGAAGCCTTGCAATTACTCTGTTGTACAGAGATTTATTACCTGGACATCACAGAAGTGATGTTACTGACGCAGTTAAAAAGCAAAAGTAGTTTCTGCAAAGTCTCTCAGGAGTTAAGGTGACCCCTCTCTTGGACTGCAGTCCCCACGGCCAGCAGCTGCCTGGCTCCCCTCCCTGGCTGCTGGGCTGATGCCATCCATGCCCTCGGTGCCACACGCTGCTGCTGTGACCTCGCTGGCAGCGGGTGCTGCTGCCGCAGAGCTGCCGTTGGCGTATTCCACCCTCTCAAAGAAGATGAGTAACTCACAGTGCCTGGTCTGAGGGAACAGATCCACAGCCATGGCTCTCACGGGCCGGAAGGAGGCTCCTTTCACCCTGTTGGAAGGGGCCCGGCACAGGCTTGATGGGGAAGAGAAAGAAGGGCAGGAAGAAATGTATTAATATTTTGGTACACTGCTCATCTCACAGAGGTTTTTCTTCCCCAAGCCTCAACTCCGTGATAGGCTTATTCACTACCCCTAATACTTCCATTATGACTTGTGTATTGGGCAATTCCATTCCAAGCCAGCTGCTGCAGCTCCCAGCTGTTTCTGATGAAAGGTAAGCCTCAAGGAACATGGCTTGCAAATAAAAATCCAGCAATGGTCCTCCCTCCTCAAAAACCAGTTTTCTTCTTACCACATTTAGTAAGTCAACTTAATGCATGAAACACTCACTCCACAAAGTTATTCATTGCAGCTCTGGGATTGCAGGAGACATAGATGAGCTTCTTCAGACGTTCGGCTCTTCTAAGGGCAAGAATTACCTTGGAATCTAGATGATCAAAACCACAACAGCTGTTTACTGGTTCTGTGTGCAGCAGGAGTCTCACAGAAAAATGCCAGGTTATACTCAGCAAGAACAAAAATGCTGCAATGTGGCTCCAAGCTATACCTGAAGCCTCCACTTAAGTTATCCCAATGGTGTTTTCTTTGGCTTCCCACCCATTATGAGAACAGACTTAAACCCTAACTGCTGAACTTACGCAGCCCTGCTCGTGGTGGATCTACAATTGTGATCAGGTTCTGAGGAGCTAAAACATTCATTAGAGAAGGAACAATATCTTCTGCCTTCCCACAATAAAATTCAATATTACTCAGTTCTGTAAGAAAAAGAAAAGATGTTACAGGGTACTTGTTTAGTCAAAGCAGCTTTCAGTTCTTTACCTTGGATATTAAGTTTTGATGCCTCAGGAACTCCAAATTGTTTAGTCTACCCTGGAATCAGTGTAATTTAAACAATCACTGTTACCTTCAGATCACTTAAACAACAGTAATTTGAGCATTTTCCATTATGGGGACTAAAGCAAAAGCCCACAAACAGAAGCTATGTTAATGTTTTCTTTAGGAAGGTAGCTGTGGTTTCATCTCGTTTTTACACTGAAATAAATGTTTTACTTTTCAATTTAAAAAAAAGCTGTTCAACTGGAAAATTGATCTCATAGGCTAACAAGGTGTTTGTTTTCAAGAGCGATTAAGTGTTTAAATGGGACAAGATCACTATCAACAACATGTAATTCCAGGCTGCTTAGATAAGGTAAAGAGCAACTGGCTGTGCAACTACTCCTTACCAAAGGCTTCAGCATTTCAGCTTAACTCACCATTAATCTGGGCATTTGCTTTGGCATCCTGCACAGCTTCTTGACAGAGCTCAATTCCAATTACCTTCTTCACTCTCTGCAGAATCAAAGGAAAAAGATCCCTCTGTGGTCTGTATGTGTGAATTTAACCATTTTTCATAGCATCAGCAATTAACAGGGACTTTGACTCCTACCTAGGCTGTTTACACAAGGGTGAGCTTTCATAATGATGTGGTAAAGCAGCTGCAGGCAGCTCAATTACAAATTAATTTAAAAAATTAAGATATAATCTATTGCGTTTCAATACATTAGGTATTTTCTTCCCTTATAGCCACAGTTAAAAACAGGTAAAAAGTAGCTTCTATCCAGAAAGAGAAATTGCCAACCTTTGCTAAAGAAATCCCAATGGTTCCTGTCCCACAGCAGATGTCCAGGACAGTGCTCTCTTGGCTCAGTTGTGCCCACTCCCCAATGGCAGTGTACAACACTTCAGCAGCTTGTGTGTTCACCTGGGAAATTAAGTTTCCAATAGATCTACTTCTTCATAAACAGTAAATATGTTTTAATGAGTCTTAGGAAAGCATGTTTTCTTGTTTCTAATAAACAAATCATTACACATTAAAAGCACATTTTAAAGTGTTGGAAGGGCAGAAATAAGTTTTGGAAAAGTAAACAAAGATTAGTAACACAAGACTCCTGAACTGTATTATTGCATGTTCAGTGTTACAAAAGGCTGCCATGAAACAGTAGGAAAATAATAATGAACTAGTAAACAGAAGAAATTGTCTTCAATGTGCTCCCATCAAGCTTACAGTCATTCACTGCTTTTACAGCCAAACAGAACACTTACTGCTATTTAATCACCATGTATATAAAAGGTTAAATTTCTAGGTATGTAACATCTTGTTCCACAGCATTAGTCAAGCTCAAGAGCATTCATGCAGATCCAGTTAAATGAGCAGCTTCACATCATCCTTACTTGAAAAAATGCATGAGGAGAAATTCTAAATTTTAGGCCAAGGAGTTC
This sequence comes from Leptocoma aspasia, assembly GCA_013399835.1. NCBI lineage: Eukaryota > Metazoa > Chordata > Aves > Passeriformes > Nectariniidae > Leptocoma > Leptocoma aspasia. Next base: position 131,752 of record VXAX01006353.1, on the reverse strand, counting down.
TTCATATATGTACTTCTCACCAGCTACATGCTCCAAAGGCAAGTCTTCTAAATTGGGAGATTTCCTGGGGGTAGGGGAAGAACGGGGAGACAAAATAGAGGGAGAAACAAAACCAAAAAATGAAAACAAACATGTTTGCTACAATCTTTACCAAAGCTGTAATATCCTAAAAACTGTAGTGCTACATCCTAAGCAGTAACATTTATCATCTGCTCTTGGAGACTCTCCTTGGCCATTAATGTCTCAGAGTGTGCAAGGACCTCCACCATCTCTAGATGAAGATGATGTGAGCCTTGTGCTCTATGGAGGAGGAGGAGGAGATTGAAAAATTCACATAAATAGGGAAGAAAGGGAGACGTTTCTTGATAATAACAAACATTCATCTACCGCAGTGAACACCTCTATAGCCTCACAGCCAGCAATGTGAGGCTGTGGGTTCACCCACTGAAATTCTTGCTGCCTTTATCCAGAGAATGGGAATGTTCAAGAGTTTCTTGTGGAAAGGTGAAAAACTTCAACAAATTAATAACAACTGCTGCTACTTCAATGAAGTAGTCAAAACAATGCTATGAAATTTGCAAACCAAAAATCCAGCCACCACCAAAATCCCCCAAAGTCAACTCCCTTACCTCTGTCCTTCCTCCACAAAGTACAGGGATGTAACACCACTGCTCTTTCCCATCCCTTCTGTGAAGTATTTTGCCAGAGAGATTTTCAGATCAGCTAGCTCTTCTTTACTCAATTTCTAAAGTTTTCATGTGAAAGAAGGGAGAATAATCATTTTAGTGACTTCAAGATATGACTTAGTGTATGCTTTACATAAGAATATTACTTGTTCATTTCCATGTATCAGATTAGTCTAAATAGAATTAGAGCAGTGAAGCAAGGTAAACCACAAGTAATTCTTCTATTTCTGTTTTGCATGCACAATTCATAAAACCAAATTTAAGGAGTTCTAAAGCTGTGAGTCTGGGCTGCCCGTTAGATATCAAGTGGAATACCTGAGGGTTGAAATAAGCAATTGCCATGATGTGGCCGTTGCGGCTGGTGCGCACCGTGAGCTGTTTCCAGTGCCCTTCGTAGGTTTCGGGGCTGTACACCGAGTAAGGAGTTGACCTGCAATTTGCAGCAGCTCGGTTACTTATACAGGGAACTCTTTTTTTGTGTAACATTAAATAGTTTATTCAATCAAAAGAAGGTCACTATGCAAAGTGACGGAAAAAGTGCTGAGTACAACAAGAGGGTACATTGATTTGTCAAAAAAAGAATGATTTCCAACTAAGAAAGACTGATGGATAGTATCTCCTAAAGCAAAATAACCTGTCCCTCCTTCACACAATCCTCTTACCCATTTTAACATGTGCAAAATTACAGAGGCAAGAGGCAGCTTCTCACTCCATTCAGAGAATGACATAACTTTTTATAATGCTTTCATTAGCTTCTCTGCTTCATACCAAGTTCAAATCTTACACCTTCATTATTCTTCCGATGTTTCCATTTTTGTGGATTTAACTGCTTTTTAAGGAATGCATCCCTTTTTCTAAAAAAAACCCCTCTTGCTTAAACGTGCAACTTTTGGTTTATTCCCTTCTGTAGGATGATTCTTCTCCTCATCCAAGAAAACAATGGGCCTTGGTTAATTAATTCCTCCTTTCAGAAGTGTTTTTCTGAGTGCTTCTTTACAGTTAGTGGAAGCAGCTCCTGAGTAACACACACTTTTGACTGGAGACTTACACATCCCATTGCTTGCAATGAAGCTGTGTTCGGCTGTACCTGTCCCCCATCCCTGTGCAGCTGAGCAGGAGCAAGGGCAAAACTCCCCAGGATCCAGGCACAAGGTGGAAACAAAGAATCACTACAATTTCAGACTGGCATATCTTAGATCTTAAAGCTCAGAACAAACACTAATTAAATTTATAAATATTTTTGATTAAGATACCGAAACCTTTATGGATAACTCATTTTACTCATGCTCACCTTATGTAGTCTTGGAAAGCTTTTACTACTTTTTTGGCAATAGCAGGAATGTGAATAGTATCAAATGGCTCCACTACAGCACATGTACCACCCTTATATTTGCCAAGACGACAACCCACAGTTTTGTCTTCTTGATTTACACCAATCCCAATCAAGAACTCACATTTGTTGCGATATTCAGTCTAGATTTAAAATAAAGTTATGTAAGATATTTACACAGCATTTATTTGTACATGCCAAGTTTCTCCTGAAACAAATCCCATGTGGTTCAATGCATTTGAAAATGGACACAGGACATTTAGCTCATATGGAAAATACTCATGGATTTTGATGTGTGTGAACTAACAGTAATAATGAAAAGGTATTAGTAAACCTTGTTATTTAAAAAGCAAAATATTGCCTCTGTTGAGGAATGTATTAGCTTACAACACAGGCTTGCAAGGACAGCATATTCATTTTAAAGTTATAATATCCAGTTATCAATTTTTTTGCTTCCTGTTAGTATTTCCACACAGTATTTACATGAAAGGCAACAACATCTAAAATTCATAATTTATTACAAGATGAACTCGAATGCTCTGTTTTGTCCACTGTCTCTCAAGACCAAATAATGAACTTAACCCTCAGCTCATGAACCCTGTTCCACACTTTACCTGAGATTACATTACCTGTAAGGGTGATGCTTTCACTTCCTCCACTGGGCAACATAATTTATTAAACTTCTGCTTCTGCAGGAACAACCAGGGTAATAAAGCTCTGTTGTTATTTCCTATTTCCCTGCCCAAATCAGAAGCAAAAAAGTGTAAAGCACACATTTAGAAAAACTGAGATCAAGAATTGCACAAGACTTCTTTTTTGTATAGGACACAAGAAAGAATCAGATTATTACATGGAAGAGTGTTTCTTCCAGAATTTTTTAACAGGCAAACCCTCTCCAACTTCCTAAAAGCTATAACTGGAAATAGTAAGGGTTAAATGTAATTATGGTTATATACGGATTTATCAACACACCCATGCATAATAATTAATGCCAGTTTTATGCAAGGAAAGACAGAAGTGATACTTTGATCTCCAAAGACCAGGCATAAAATTTTGAGGGGATTTTAAGAGAAAATCCTAGTAGTAATTTGCCATCTCTACAGATTGATTCTCTCTTAGACCATGTGACAATGCCATTATTTTACAGCCACAAACATCCTTCTGCTTATGGAACAACAGACTTTAAAACCAATTTCCTTTCATTAAGCAATCATTTGACAGTGACCAAGAACATCAATAGCAAGTTTTGTCAGATGGAACAGCTTTTATGCTGTAGCATCGCAGATTAGCTTGTAATTACTTTGACAGGGGATACGAGTTTTGACCTACCTCTAACTCACTTCAGTTTAGAGGTATCAATTGATGTGAATTTAGCTATATCCCATCATAAGGCCAAGTCTTGTACACATTACGTTACAAACAGGAATTACTTTGTCAGCTTCTGCAGCACTTGTTCGCACTCCTGCTTCTTCTGGGCCAGCTGCTCCTCGTAGGGCACGTTCCACAGCGGGGTCACCACATCCGCGATCCGCTTGCTCAGGGGCTCCTCTCCGCAGGGAGCCGGGCGCTTCGCCTCTCCCTGCTCCGAATCCTCGTCTTGCTTCCTCTTCTTGGCGATGGGGTCGGCCTTGGGCTTGGCCAGGCGCACGCTGAGGTGGCGGCTCTTCCAGAGCGCGCCGTGCAGCACCCGCACGGCCTTGTCCCGCTCCTCCTCGCTCTTGAACGTCACGAAGGCGAACGTCTGCTTCCCGAAGAGTTTTATCTTGTGAGGATTGAGTCCGTACTTGGCAAGGAACTTTTTCACATCATTAAACCCAATGTATTTGGGTAGGTTCTGTATCTCTACTTTATAGATCTCGGAGGTGAACAAGTCTCCCTTAATGTATCTGTATACGTCGGCGCTCTCCGCGGGGTCTTCCCCGGCCTGGCTGTCCGGCTCAGCCCCATCTCCAGCCTCCGCCGCAGGGGCCGTGTCGCGGTCGGGGGCGCAGCGCTCGCCTTCCTCCGCCATGGTCCCGCCACCCCCTCAGCCACCCCGCGCACCTCCCGGGGCGGGGCCGTAGCCTCACGGGCGGGCCGCTGAGAGGAGAATGACGGCAGAGGAACGATCTGGTTGTTTTTTA